>JAEANM010021967.1:0-11718 GCA_017656035.1 Myanophis thanlyinensis
TGGCTGAGGACTGCCCCCACCCCATAAGGCAATGCATCACAGGCCAAAGTAAGGGGTAGGGATGCGCTATATTGTACGAGAACCTGATTTGAAAGCAGTAATTGTTTGACAGCCTGAAATGCTGTCCGTTCCTTTTTTCCCCAATGCCAATTTGTTTTTTTGTTGAGTAATCGGTGTAGCGGTTCAGCAACTGATGCCTTGTGTGGTAAAAATGCGCAGTAGAAATTTTAATAAACCCAGGAATGCCTGTAGTTCCACCTGATTCCTAGGTTCTGGGGCCTTCTGAACGGCCTCCATTTTAGATTTTGTGGGGTGAATGCCTTAGCCATCTATTAAATAGCCCAAAAATTCCACTTTTCTTTTCCCAATTTGGCATTTATCCTTTTTTAATCGAAGACCTGCTCCCTGAAGTTTTGCAAAGACTTGACGCAGCCTTTGTGTTAATTCCTCCTTTGAGGAGGCCGATACTAATATATCGTCGAAATAGGGCACCACTCCTGGTAATCCTGCCAATAATCGCTCCATCAAGCTTTGAAATAATCCTGGGGCCACACTTACACCGAATTGCAATTGGGTACATTTAAATGCACCCCTATGGGTCACAATGGTTTGAGCTTCCGCAGTCTTGGGACAGACTGGTAGCTGTTCATAGGCTTGTGCTAAGTCTAACTTAGCAAACAAATTTCCCTTACCTAATTGATGCAACAGGTGTTGAAGCACGGGGACAGGATACGCACTCTGTTGCATCGCCTTATTAATTGTCGACTTAAAGTCCCCACATAGCCTAACAGAGCCATCAGGTTTTACCGGTGTGACAACGGGGGTTTCCCAGGTTGCGTGTTCCACAGGCTCTAATATCCTTTGTTTCACTAGCTTATCAATTTGCTCGTCCACTTTGCTTTTAAGAGCAAAGGGAACTCTCCTGGGCTTAAGCCTAATCAGGGTAATTTTTGGATCCAAATTAAAAGAAATGGGTTTCCCCTTATACTTGCCCAACCCGTCGGAAAACAGTTAAGCAAATTCTTCCAGCAGCTCCCAGAACTCTTCTGTAGACTTGGCTGGGCTAATTCGATTAACCCCTTCGATGTGTAGACCCAGAGCTTGGAACCATTCCAGCCCCAGCAGGCATAGCAGATTTCCTTCCACCACCATCAGTTCTAGTGGGCCCTTGAAGGTTTTGAACGTTACTGGCACCATTAGTCGACCCACTACAGGAATTCTTCTTCCCTGGTAATCGCTGATAATTGATGCCTGTCGCTTTAACTGCTTCTTCTTGGTTTGTGGCATCAATTGTCGAAGTTTGTCCCATGAGATGATGGTTAGGGCTGATCCTGTGTCCACTTCCATCTGACATGGTTTCTCATCGATTTGGATGGTTAGCTTGATCTTTTGTGCGTTTTTTTTTCGATTTAAGCAAATTTGGATCTGGTTCGCTTTGTGCTTCATATTTGTGTTGCGGACTTGCCTGGTAATGTCCCTTCCCACTTCTTTGCTCTTCCGGAGTGGTTTGTCTGCCCAGACGATTGGTGTTCTAGCACGGCAGACTCTGGCTAAATGTCCTCTTTTTCCACACCGCCTGCAATCCGCTTCCCTGAAACGGCATTCCACCCCTGGATGTCTTCCTCCACATCTTGGGCAGAAATTCTCTTTTCTCTGCCTGGTCGATTGATCTTCTTGGTAGTAAACTCCATCGTTTTCACTAGATCCGCTATCGCTTTCTTCACTAATTTTATTCGTGCTTTCTGTTTTGCTTTGAATTATTGGGCTTCCACTGGAATTTGTCTTTTGCGGTTTTTTAATTGACTCAGATGACTTTTTTGCGCATTCGGTAGCTCTGGCTATCCCAACAGCTATTTTCCAAGTCAGTTCCAGTTTAGCTAATAACTTCTGTTGGAGGAATGGATCTCTCACGCCACATACTAACCGGTCTGTTAGTCGTTCCTCCAGGTCATTAAATTCGCATTTTTCAGCAGCCAATCTCAACTCTGCGATGTAAGTATTGATGGATTCATTTTCGCATTGGTTTCATTGGTTAAAGTCATATCGTAGCACGGTTCTGGACGGAGTTGGTTCGAATTGTTCCTTTAGAAATTTCTGTAGTTCTGCCCATGACATCGTCTCCACGGATTGTGGCGCCACTAGCCCTTTCGCTAGTCTCAGTGTTCTCTGGCCGCAGAAACCGATGAGAAGAGCCCATTTCTTGTCATCGCTGGCTCTCTCTAGGTCATTTGCTACCAGGTAGCTCCTAAATCTTATCATGAACGCCTCCCATTCTTCCGAATTGGGATCAAACGGTGCAGGTGGAACATGGGTTACCATCTCTGGGATCTTGCTGAACTTTTTCCTGGTCACTTATTTTCTGTATCCCACCTTCGTCGCCAGTGTTTTATTTCGATAATAAACGGCAGACGCAAGGTTGTCTTTGTGAAATCAGCTCTTTTTATTATAAGGAATAGTCAGACAAGAACAAGAACAGTTGGAATTAACCTCTATTTATACTATATACAAGTGTGTGCTGTAACCAATCAGAGAGCAGGATTTTCCCGCTCTCTGATAACCAACACCAGACTTGGTGTCTCCTGCATCTTTAATTAGGTATAGAACAATATTCAACTTATTTTATTATGCTTTTACTAAGATAAGATAAACTACATATTAAAAAACTATATATGCTACATTTATGTAACAGGAATAAATCTTGAATTTGCATTATCAAGCCCAGGACCAACTATTATTTATCAGGAAGAGTACAAGGTTTGTCATAATGCTGAATTAATACTATAATGGTATCTTGGTACTCAGCTGTTTTGAAATTCATTGAATTTGGTTCTCAACACATTTTGACATGGTATATTTTGTTTAGCTATGCATCATTTGTTTGGTACTCAATGCACGTTAGAACTTGTCAGTGTCAGCAGCCTTGTGACTCACTACATTATTCCCTACAGGAAAAATTTGTTTGGTACTCATCATTTTTGGTACTCATCATTTCTGGTACTCATTGCACCTCCCAGAACTGATTAACGATGAGTATCAAGGTACCACTGTATTGTGTTTGTTGAACAGTGTTAAGCAATGGCACCAAACACAGTTGTATTATTATAAGGATTGTTGTAAGCATAATTCCAATATAATCATGTTCACTTGGAAGGTTCAAACACAATTTGTTTAATGATTAAGTGCAATGTAATATACAACTTGATTTCCAAAATCATATCGTAATAAAAATGTAATTGCCCATGATCCAATATTATTAACAATCATGCACTCCAAACTGAGGCAACAGCATCTGGACAACTCTCCTAATTTTTAAGGATTTAGATTTTAATCTTACACTTATTTAAGAGACGTAAATACCATTGGACAGTTTGATTTATTCAAATATGTACAAATATATACAAGCTTTTACTTTCAATTTCCCTGTTAAGCTGTATATCATAGTTCATCACTAAACCTAATTTCTCTACCCCTGCCTTTCTCAATTGGGGATCCATAAAAGACCATGATTGAAAAACAAAATCTTTATTTTTTTAATTTTACCTACCACACATTGACTGCCATCCTGTAAGATTCAAACCTGACTTTCCCTAACCTATTAATTTCTCAAAGTTTTTTTCTGTATGATAATATTTTTTAAACATTGAGATGTTATTACACGTGGTGACTCAAGTCAATATAAAGCAAGAATCAGAATGTCTCTGCTTGTCATTGTCAAATCTATATATGTACTTTCACATCAAATGGTTCACAGAAACATGTACAGAGGGATATATAAGGGCATTTCTGCATATGCATTTTCTTCAATATTGCAGAAAAAATAAGAAATTAGCTAGTGTCCTATTTGCCATTTCTCTTCTATTGCTGTTGTATACATAGAAGGGTTAAGGATGTAATAACCAAAAGCCATTCCCTCTGCAACTATCCATATTCATTACTCACCAAACAGTTTCCAATGGCTCTGTAAAGTTCTGCCCTTTTTGATAAAGACGGATATAATTCAATTCGTGTCTGTTCATATCCTTTGCTCCCTGTTTTTGCCTGCCTTCCATTCCATTTTGTCAGTGAACAGTTTTTAATATTTGATGTTTAATAAATCAACAACAAGCAATGTTTTTGTCAGCTATATTGAGTGACATGTGCGCTTGCTCTGATCTGGGCACTGGGAGGCTGCTGAGAACAAAACTGGAATAACTAAACTGGTAGGTTTCCAAGACAAATGACATAGACCAGAAATGTTCTACTATTACTGCAATACTACTTAAAGCGGTGACCATGTGTTAATGATTTCAATTCAATTCAAATTCAATTCAAACCTTGACAATGCACAACATGTGTGCAGTGAAATTGAATGAGCCGCCATTGATGGTGCAACCACACAAAGCACAGAAACACAGAATACATCTCTAACACAGAATACATTTCAGATTTATAAATAAATTCCTAACCCCAAGAAATACTGGGGCTATCCGCACATTTCCACATACATTTCCATATACATATATATTTATATACACACACACACACACACACACACACTATTCCACTGGTATGTACATAGTGCACGTTGCACTGGCACTGTGAGTCTGTTAGAGCTCAGCTTCAGCCTTCTCATGTAGTGGTGACTAAATTTGTGCTGAATTTAAAATGGGAAGTTCCTAACAGCAAGGGATTTCCAAACAAGCATGGGGTTAAAAAGGAAAGACAAACTAGTAATCTGGGAATGCTTTTAAGAAATACTCAGAATTAAAAATTGCATGAACTATTTGCATGGATTATTTTAAAGGCTCCGTGTTCATTATTTACTGTTGCATTTATATGAACTGAATTTTCTCTCTGTAGTGCACGTAATTCTACTCACTTTGTTTAAATATATACAAGAGCACTTAAGAACAATAACGTTGCACTAGATCTAAAATCTACATTAGTAAGAACAGGAGACCTCTAGGTGGCACCTTAATTCATTCTCTTCTAACAATATTGTCTAACAGCCTCCTCCCCATTTAGGATCTAACCATATTGGCCACAGATACTATCTTGCCAGCAGCAGGAGGAAAAACAAAGCGCACCTTAATTCATCTATCTCACCCAGAGAGAACAAGTAGTAGTTTATCTACAGAAACTACAGATTTGTGGATTTTTCACAAATCATGTCAATTTTGAACCCACTGAGAACTCCAATGCAGAATCAGTAGAATATAGCAGTAGAGCCTCCAGTTCCATCATTAATTACCCAAAAGCCTAGTGAAAGGATTGTTTTCACTTTCCATCCAGAATGCTAGCAGGAAGGAAGCCATCATCACTTTGGAAAGCACAAAGGCTATCAAGTGAAAAGAGTGTTTTCTGGTCTCTGGCCTTTTAGTTTCATGGAAACTGGATTGGAAATACTCATCATGCATTCATAAACAACAGGTTCTACACGCTGTAGAACATGTAACTCCAAATGCAATCAGGGCTCCCCACAAAATACTTTATAGATATAATTGATATTCTGAACAGTAGAAATCTACAAGTGAACAGGACAATAACATCAAAAGAAGTGTTACTCTATTGAAACAATTCATAGATTCCACACATAAGCTGCTACATTTGATAATAAACAGGTTTTGGAATAGCCTTCCAAAACAGCCCAAGTAGAGCATGTTGCAGTCCCAACATGAACTGATAAAGATCATTTGTGAATGTGGTGTCTTCGCTTTCTGCTTTTCTCTCTCAAATACACTTTCTTTGTCTTCCTCTTTAAACAATACTAAAACAATGGATGCAATGAAAGCAAGAAAATAGAGATGGTATTACTTGGAGACTTATTTTGGATCAGCGCATGACCCTCTCAGAAAATCAATGAGTTAAAGACCTACTTGCAAATTTAGGTGGGATTTGCATTAAAATTCATGCCTTTACAATTTTCATCTACATCTCATATATTACTTATATGAGTAGTGCCATATAGGAAAAACCCAGGACATACTTCCTTTGATATTGTCAACTTTTAATTTGTACAGCTTGAATCAAATTAGTCATTGCAGAATGAAATGTATTGATGTGGGAAAAAAATTGTTGTACATATATTGATTCAGAGAAAATGTATCATAGAGTGAATAGGCTTGGATTATGCACTTTTTTTTTAAAAAAAATGTATGTTTTATTAGTAATTTTATTTTAATCACGATACATATTTAGCAGACTGGGTCAAACTATTTTAGCACAATGCAAATTATAATAATACAATTAAATATACATAATCCTAATTTTCCAACTTCAAACCTTAACCTGCATTTATATGCTTTGATAACATTTCTTCATGCAATATATTTGTTAACCCATTTGGTCATTAATATTTTAATATTCAAAGATTATTCAATATTCCACCCTAGATCTAATATCCCAATTATTATAATCTTAATCTTCCAGTTTCTAGCCTTAACCTGAATGTTATACTTATATGCTTCATTGACATTTCTTCATGCAATATATTTATTGTCCCTTGTTTATTCATTAGTATTTTAATCTTTAAAGATGGTTGAGTATTCCACCAATTGTTTAATTTCCCAATTATTAAAAGACACCCATATAACCAATCATTAACCAAATTTAATCAATCCTGGGATTATACCTCCAATTCCCCTAAAATTATTATTTCCAATATATTTTAACACATTATTAATAGCAATATTACAATTACTGTAAGTTACTGTAGTAAATCCTGAATTTCCACCTCCTAATCTTAATTTTCTTATACTTAAAGTAAATTCTATTATCTACCTTCTGCTAGTAACTAGTTCGGTGGGCCAGATTAAAAAGCCCAACGGGCCGGATGTGGCCCGTGGGCCGTAGTTTGCCCATGTCTGCATTAGCCCATTTGAGGTATTTGATTCAAAAATTGTTGCCCTGTGAGACACCATCCAACTGAAGGTTACAACCAGTCAGACATGGCAGTGTCAGTAGTATATAGATTGTAAGAAAGTTGGGAAGCATGATAATCTTTGTAAATTCAAAATAAATGATTAAATCTAAATGTTTAAACACAGGAATTAAAATTATTGCAAGAAGCATGTACTGTAAGCTATTGATAACATGAACCGCAATACGGCAGGTCAATCCTTTCTTTTAGTTTTGTTCTACTTTATTTTTAGCACTAATCACTTTCCTCAAGTAAGTAGTTGCTATACCAGTGGTTCTGCATCAGTGAAAATAAAGGGAAAATTACTGTGAGCCAAAAAGCTATTAGCATACCCTAAAAGAAACTACTGCAAGCCTAATATGCTGTTCCACAATAGCTTCCTTTTTTCCTGTCATTCCATTTCCTTAATTAATACAATATTAGCTAATTAAATGAAACCATTGCCCAGACTTATCCAGGATACTAAGCAGGAGAGGAACCTTCCTCTTTTATTCATAATAGCACACACATGTTATCTCTCCCCTTCTTTTATAGAAGTAATTGCCACCATATTCAAAATCCCATTTTAATAATCAAGGTTAATTGGGATCTGCCTGTGAAGCTCCATGTGTTCTTAGAGTCATTTCAATGTACTTTAGGCCACCATAAGCAATTTGTAAAGATTTCAATCCAAACCAATCTTAGACCCCTAAAATACAAAACTTGGCTAAACTTGAAGGAAGCGGGGGGGGGGGGGGGAAGGGTTAACAGTAGTAAGAAAAACAAAATCCAAGGCTGAGCAGGGGTTAGAAAGTTGAGGCATAAAACTTGGTTAGAAATTTCACCGTCCTTTGAGATGCACACCTCAGCCTTTTCTTTTTATATTCATGACTTTGACTTTGCTCACTGTTTTATGCTGAACTAAGGAAAATACTTTTCCATGCAGCATCCCCTGATGTCTGGCTCTAAAATGTTCAGAAGTAAGACATACGTTACAAAGAATTGTAGAAACTCAAGGATGTCAGATTTATTTTAATTGCAGGACTTTTGTTCCTGGTAAATGTTGACTTTTACAACAATGGCAAAATCTCATTTTCTAATGCATGCTTTTGGGGTGGTATTTTCAATTGTGTATTCAGCCATTCAATGACAGATAAATTTTGTAATCTCACACCTTCAGCGGGCAAGGAAAAGATAAGGGATATCCTACAGTTTACCTTTCCTTTTTTCAAGAACTGAGATGAGCAAGTCTTAGGAAGACTTTGCTGTTTTAACAGTTTTATAAAGAATCTGAACTGCTAGATTTGCTAATCTACAGTTCTTACTGCTTCAGCACATTATTGATCATTTAATACTGATTGATATCCCACAACTCCCTGATGAACAATCCTCAGGTTTGGGCTCTTGGTGATCTTAAATTAGTATTTTGATATTTGAGTTTTTTGTTTTGAATAAGTATAAAGTCAGCATTTAATTTCTATTTTTGAAAACTCATAATGAGTAAATTCATAACAACCTTTCCATTGATTTCTATTAAACCAATCACTATTGTGTATTCTTATAGTAATAGCAATAGCACTTATATACACTGCTTTTACAACACTCTCTGCGCAGTTTACAATGTCAGCATATTGTGCCCAGCAATCTGGGTCCTTGTCATTTTACTGACTTTGGAAGGACGGAAGGCTGAGTTAATTTGGAGTCAGGATCAAACTGCTGGCAATGAGCAAAGTTAGCCAGCATTCTAACCATTGTGCCACCACGCATAAGTGATATTCCACAGCATATTCCACTTTATACTATAATATTCACTAGAAATTCTAAAGGCTTTTTTAAAGAGGCTAATATCTTTTTTATTTACATACTTTTTTTTACACAAACCCATATAGATTTGGTGGCATTTTTAGGCAACCCAGTAACAGAAGCTGTGGCCAGAAGAATGGTAAATGTCTCAAAATACTGCAAGGAGGAGGAGAGATGAAGGAGAGATGTATAAAAGCAGCCTTTTTAGAATAAAAAGAAATTAACACATCAAATCAATATTGATTACTATCATAGACCAGTATAAGGAGGGTGGGATACAAAAAAATTAAAAAGCATGAAAGTATATTAAAGTCTAATTTTTAAAAATCTAAAATATTGAAACCATATATAAAAGCACCTAAAAGGAGGGTAGGAATATTAAATGGATATAAGGGAACATAAAAGTTAGTACATGGCAAAATAAATTTATCACAGTACAGAGCACTTTCAAATAATGAACAATAATAAGTTAAAAGGGAATAAAAGAAAAAGAAATAGCAAAGTGTGGAATGAATCCTACTTGAGTTGCATTTTTAAACTTATTCAAATACTTTTCTTTTTCATTTTAGACAGCTTATAATTTTCAGGGCATTATTTATCCCTGTGTTGTCAGACATATAGGAGCATTCTGCTTCTGGGGAAAGTTTTAAGAATTGCTCAGTAGCTTCTTTCAAGGTCAGCTGCATTTACTTCAGCTGAATTTACTTTCATGTATCATGTAAGTGAATTATCACAGCTAAAAGACACAATTTGGAAATAAGTCATATTAAAACCAATTGGATTTATATTCTGTAGTAAATGCTGTTCTGATTATGGCACAGAGCATGTACATCTAATGGAACAAGACTGCACTTGTGAGTCTGCTCAGTTTCCAAGCCCAGGATTGGGTTCTTTTTGGAGTTGTAACTTAAGAAAATGAGGAAGTATCAATAACAGCACAACATAACTGTAAATGAGGGCATGCACGTTCTAAATGTAGGCTCCTATGAGTGATCATGAAATAGAAATATTGCTGGTGGATATCTTAGGTGAAAATATCTTTCAATGTAATTACATATCCCCTAGATCAGAAATACTGTTTAGCTCCCAAAAGTCCACCTAACTCTTAAAAATATTTGTCACAGTTTAAGTAAACTATAGTTCTCTACACAGTATAGCTACTGTACATTAGGGCCTGACGGTTTACATAAACATACTCTGCATTTTCCATGTAATTGTAACTATCCAACAGGATAAATATCCCAACAAACTTTCTGAATCTTATTAAAAGAAGGAAAATATGGAAATACCTGGCTTGTCAGTGACTATGATAGAATGAGACATAGGAAGGAGGAGGATTGCAAACCAAAGCCATCCTATGCAAAGTCCAATAGCCTTCATCTCCTCTTGGACACATGTGAACAAATAACAAGAAATCTGAAAAGAAAAACAAACATGATTACAGATTCTCTAACCATGCATAGTGAACCTGGACATCTGTTATGGATGCATAGCTGAATCATATACAACATTAGTGGTATAATTATGAATAGCCAAAGGGTTAGGAGTTTCCCTACTTTCTGAGTTATTATCTCATAGCTACTGTTTTTAGGAGGAGAAGAGAGATGATTGGGCTAAAATGGGACGAATAAGGAGAAATGTGGATTTTACAGCTATCTTTTCTGCTGCATGGCCTGCCCAAATGAAATTAATGAGGCAGGCAATGCTGACCATGATTTCAGCTTGATAGTCTATTATTAAATGGAGCATGATAAAAAGAATAGCTTACTTTGTAACATCCATTCAACCAAACAGTAACATTAGTGCTGAATATTTTCTTCTGTCTTTCCTTTTTTTATAAATTAGGTGTTATTAATTTTTTGTAAAGCTATAAAAAACTACCTCAGTCAAGGAACTTCTTCCTGTTCCCACCCATCCTCATAATTTAAACTACACTGTAGTGAGTGATATAAAACCAGAATAATTATGAACAATTGGAATAAGCTTTTCACACGCACATTTATACAGGCTTTACTCATAAACACATCCAACAACATATCCTAGAGAAAGAAAAGGTGTGTGTGAGCAATTACAAGCTAGAATTCCCCGCTATGTGCTAATTATCATAAAGATCTAAAAATGGAGATGAAATGTTTGTATATTAGCCAAGAACATCTTGATGATCAAAAATGTATCTTTTTTCTCAATTGCTAGAGCAATCATTTTTCTGTGTGTGGAGGAATGGACAAGCTCCAGTTTTTGAGAATTGTGTTTTTTACAGTAACAGCTGTTTAAAAATCATTGTTCTCAGCCTTATAATTATATTATTTAGATAGTTTTTGTTCATAAGGCTACTTTATTTTACTTTCTGGGAGAATTTTTTTATTAGGAGTTATCAAGTTAATATTATCAATGTTTTACATTTTTGTTACAGTTGATCTACTATAATTATAGAGTATTTTGTTAACTTTGCTTATTGAAATGACTTGTGTCTGACAGCAGTACAACTGAAATTAGCTTGCACTTTTTTACAGCATTATAAAATATTGTTAAATGGAAACAAAGAAAATCTATTTTAAACAATCTCTATCATCAGGGTGACAGTAGCACTACAGAAAAAGCAATAATACAGTCATTGAATTTTACAGAGGGAATGATATTTCTCAACTACTTTTAAAAGACTGATGAGTAATAAGTTTCAGGCAGCTGCACAAAGATTATATGTTTTGGTCAATAACCCATTAAATTATTAGTAACAGCAGATTTACATTTTTATTTCAGTATTTTTGCCTTTGTTATTTAAATTTAAGCAGAAGGGACTCGCTATAGCAGAATGCTAAGCTAATCATCATATTATACTGGAATGTATCTTTCCTATATTTAGATTTAAAGGGATGAAAGAGGAGTAGCACAACTTTTTCTTTTTCAAATTCAACAAAATTTAAGATTTGAAAGTATTTTACAAATCATATTTGTTCTCTATACATAATTGTGACTTTTTTGAGAGTGTTATAATGAATAAAAAAACAATCCTGGTAATATATATATATATATTTAAC
>JAEANM010021968.1:0-11718 GCA_017656035.1 Myanophis thanlyinensis
CCCCCCCGGGAGAGAGAGAGGGCGAGAGAGAGAGAGAGAACGAGTCAAGCACATTCTTATTTGGACTAGTTCTTTCCGTAGAGAGACATACCGTAAGTTAGAAATCAAAGGTAGATTTAGAAACTAAGATTCATTTGGAATCAACTATTTCCAGGCAACTTCCCTCATATGTACAGTAATTCCCTATTGTTAGTAAATATTGTGGATTTTCTTTGCAAGTAAAACCATGCTGCCTCCTCCCTCACCCCACCCACCCACAACTGATTAGGATGCATTTTTTATCCCATTCAAGAAGAAGGCATTTTGTGAGCTTCTCACACATTATAGAATGGGGTCTTCTGTGCCATTCAATTAACCAGAGGAAGATAATGGGATGGATTAGAAAGGTATCACTTTGGTCAAGGTGGCCATAACACAGGATTAATCAGATCTGGCAATAGTTACCTAATGATGCATCTAATGAAAGAGTCTTTGTGGGCAGGTGACACAGTGACACACATATGCTCAAGTGTAGATGTTGTCTCATGGAGCATTTACTAGATGTTTCTCCCTCCCTCTCAAATCAACAGCCTAAGAAGTGTGTCTTTGCTGCTGCTTTATTATTTATCAGTGGTCTTCAAGTACACCCATTGCTGTTACTTCTTGGATGGACTCAGTTCCTGGCTGTTTGCAGAGACCTATCTTTAGCTTCATTTGTTTGCTATGCAGCTACTTAAAAACAAAACAAAATAAAACAATCCCCTTGGTTCTATTGACTGGAAGATAGGTTGAGTTCAGCACAGATTACATTTGTGGCTCTAAGAAGAAAGCAGAGTGGGGAAATTACAGTTCTTATTTCTGGATCTGAAGTATTCTGTTATCTTTGACTATAATACAGTCCACTTAGAGATTTCTAAGATCCAAGTGTCCAAGTGATACGTCTTATTCCAAAGTCAAAAACAAAGTGATTTTCTTGTCCTGCAACCACTACCTTGCATATCCAGGTAGTTTTCAACGTACAACCAATACTGAGACTACAATTTCCCTCGCTAACCAAAGCAGGTGTTAAGTGAGTCACACCCAATTTTGCCACCTTTTTTGCCATTAAGCAAATCGCTGCAGTTGTTAAGTGAATCCTGCATTCATTAAGTGAATCTGGTTTCCTCCCATTGACTTTGCTTGTTGGAAGCTAGTTGGGAAAGTCACAGATGGCAATCATGTCATCCCAGAACACTGCAACCATCATAAATAGATACCAGTGACCAGGTGCCTGAATTTTGATCACAGGAGATGGTCTGAAATGGTCATCAGTGTGAAGACCGATCATGTCACTTTTTCCAGTGCTGTTGCAACCTTGAATAGTACTTAAAGGAATGGTTGTAAGTCAAGGAGTACCTGTCTGCTCAAGCCAAAGTGATACATTTCCTGTGCATCGTAAAGCCTTGAAGACCAGTAGGATGAAATAGAGATGAATCAGATGTGAGCTTAAGAAAGTCAGGCATAAGAAGTAGCAAATGCCAGTTTCGTGCTGCAATTTTTTACAGAGAGGCAATCAGCAAGAAATGTAGGGATGGGGGCTTGCAATTACATTTAGGAGGAAGAAGGAAACTCTCATTTGACTTCTTCAATGTCTAGTTAAATCATTAAAATTTGCTATCAAAATATGTTCTCCAAAACAGGCTTGAGTGATGACTGAATGGATCTCTGATTAGGCAGACAAAGCATCAAAAGGAATCCAAGCTGAGTTTCTCTGTGGTGGCTCACAATTTGTCCTAATTCAAACTCCCCCACACTTCCAAGGGGCAACTTGGACGCTGAGGTCCTTCTGGAGAATAACTCTCAAGCCCCCCCCCCTTTTTTTTTTAAAAAAAAAAAACCCTCTGGAGAACATCACATGTATCGGATGTGTCATTTAGGAGTTTCCTTATTGAAGCCTTTAAAAAACATCCCAGGGAACAAAAATCTATGGGAAAAAAATTCAAGCTTGTTCAAAGAATCTAAAAGCAGCCTTTCAAGAGAGTATTTTGGTGGAGAACCAGGCAGGCACTTTGCATATACTCAGAAAGGCAGCCTATTTAGGATGGCAAGTATGTGTGTAGTGGGGAGGGAAGGGGGCAATTTCTGGTTATTTTCCACTTAAAAAAACCACACCAGTGCAGCTATGGTCACTAGGGTGGCTGCTGACATTTGGAACTTGCCAAAGTCCAGGCTTGTTTGGAGATACACTGAGCTGAGCTGAGCCTGGTTGTCTTTGCTTTCTTTGCACAAGATCTCACTGTCAGTTCATGTGAGGCAAGTGGGAGTCACAGAACCACAGAACTGGAAGGAACATCTCAGCCCATGTAGTCAATCCAGAGTTTTCAGTTCTGTACCTACGTACATGCAATAGACAGATTCTTGCCAGACTAAAGCTAGATGGATATACCCTGGGGGTGCCTATCCTTATGCTCTAAATCCTGTCCATGAGGTTGTAGAGCTGCAGCATGTCTCCCCACAGTTTCTGGAAACTTTCTCCTTCCTGGGAAACTGCCTTCTACTTCACTGTGGTCCATCATACCAAGCACCCCTTCCATTGGCACCATCTCTCACAATCAGCCCCAGCATCTTTGATGTAGGATTATCCAGTCTGTGTTTTGAAGATATATAAACAAGTGATATGCAATGGGTAGCTCCTACGTCCAGAAGAAAACCCCCCTGTTCTTCTAGTTTGGCTCATCTTTCATCTGATGCTCGAACACTTTTCTTTAAGAATTATCCTAACTCTGGAGTGTGTAATCTTTTTCTTACTTAAAATTTGGACCAAGTGTTCTTACCACACGGCTCTCAGAAGAAGATGCTGGCTCACTCACAAAATGGCTTCCGTGGATGACATAAACATGTATCAACATCTATTGGCCTCAATATTACTTGCTAATCATTCTAGTCCCTATTAAGACACTCCCTTCATCCCTGCTTATCATTTGGTGCCTGTCAATGTCTTTGAAAGTAAAGATGGTGATGGAAGTTGCTTTATTCTCCTTCTAAGCATTGTCATTATTGTTATCTGATCAAAATGTAGACATCAAGAAGCTGGTGTGTGCTAAGGAAGATGACCGCTGTCAATTCTGAGTCTCAAGAGAGATTGTGATGCGGGAACAATTTCAACCAGACCTAGCTCTGTACCCACAATTCTTTTTCAGACAGGTGGTTGCTGGAAAGAAAGTTCCCTTGGTGCAATGGAGAACTATTAAAATAATTTCCATTTGTTTTGTGGACTCTGCAGTTACTTATTTATATTACAAAAGGCTATAATTTTTTTTTATAAATGAGGAGTACAGATGGATCCTTACAGCATTTTTTTTTAAAGAATAGCAAACTACATCAGTGAGATCTGTAATAAAATTCTCCCGCTGGGTTCTGTTCTCATACCTAGCAAACTGGCCAAGTTGATTTTTGGAATTTTTGATTCCATTCCTCTTCTACTGAATTTCCATTCCAATTCTACCAGACATTGCCTAAATTCTGATTATACACTAAGACACAAACTCTGATTAGCAAAATTCAAGTGTTTTCTTCCCATATCATGCATTGCGTAAACAAGTGAATGTCAGGAGAAGGTGAGGAACAAAAGAAAAAAAAACCTGATGCAGTAAGATTTTATGTCTGAGCCCAGAGGAGTTCTGAGTTTACATTTAAAGACACTGTAAATTGCAGTACAGCATATTCTCCATTCTGAAAACTTCAGGCCACAATCTTTCCTATTATTTCTGGAATGCTTATGCTCTATTTTTATTTGACTGTCACAGTCAGCAGAGTTATTTCCAGACTTGTCACCTACCTTGATAGACAAAATGGAAACCTTTGGCTGTGGCCTGCCCTTTGGCACTGAATTTGATCAGTATTTGGTTGGTGGTAGCCAGAGGCAATGATTCACCTAGGAAGGGAGAAAAAGACAACCTTCAGCAAAATAAAATAAGAAACCTCTTTACTAGGCTTTGGGACCAGGTTACCACCGACATTTTATGAATGGCACACCTGCAAATTAGGTAAATTAAATTCCAGCAAACTAAAAATGTTGATCTGTGAAAAAATATAGCACACCCAAAGGACAGCAAATGACAAGTTTAAAAGCAATACATAAACTTGAAATGAAAGTAGGAAATAGATTAAAATGAAAGCAAATGACCTCAACTCTTTAAAAGGTTTTGGACAATACCTGTGAGAATCAAAACATCTATTCCTTTGGCCAAAAAGGCCATAAAATGAGTACCTGGTGAGACTTTGGGGGAAGGCATTCCATAGAAGGAATATCTTTTCCCATCATTGCCTCTGATGAAATTATTGTTAGAATTACTGTATATAGACATTATTACATTGGTCCTTTCCTATCATACATAAAAAAAAAAACATTTCAGAAGCAGTAGAACACAACTTCTGAGATCTGCAAATGGGCATCACATGCTGCCCAGATGCTACCATATGAAGACAAATGCTTTGCAAAGATTGCTTGAAGGTGGGAGATACCTCTAATGTAACCAGATCCTCTGCATGGATTGTCCCTGTGACTATGTTGAACAGGTGGTGAAGAAGCTAACCACCAGATTGCAAGAACACAAGGAAGAGGTCGGATGAGAAGATTGAAATTCATTGGTAGCCACCCATTGCAATGAACAAGGACATACATTCAAGTTTGTGGCTACTACAATTGTTGGCTGAGCAGGTACAAAAATAGCCAGGAAAATGATTGAAGCCTGGGAAATGGTCCCCTTGTCAGTCAATAGAGTGCTGATTTACCATCAGCTTATTAGGTACTTAGGAGCCAAGGACTTGGCAGCACAAGGAAACAACAGACAATGATTTAATAGCTGGCCATCAACACCCCAATCAACAACTAAAAAGCTACACACAACTAGACACCATGTAAATTCTATGCATAGAATAGCCCAAAGTACGTATTCTGGTAGAGAAAAGTTTCCTGAAGATGGGCTCCAGCATAAGTCCAAAAGTTCAGAAGACTAAATCTCTCATCCCGGCAATTGGCCCAGATTGGATCCTGCAACATTAGCCTGGCACATGTATATTTGCCTTCTTCCCAGTCAACTTTGAAAGTTTGCCTAAACAAAACCAAGATCAGCCTGGGATATCTATCAGCTGCAGTTTATCATTTATTTATTATTTATTAAGAACATTTATACAGCCTATTGGCTTCTGAGCAATCTCACTGCTGCATTCAGGATCAGCTAGAGCTAACAGAACATATCCATTGATAGTCCCATGTACAGTGTTTTACAGTAGCTCCACAAATTGGTGGACAGGATATGAATTATAGTTGTCAAAGTGTAAATTAGATCTGTTTGTACTCAGTTTCATTTCTCTATAAGTAACATCTCCCCTGAAAATTATGTGAACAATGGTGGAATAACTTCCCTTTTCCCTGTGGGTTGAGCTGGAAATCACCATGGCTAAAAAAAACCACAAAGAATACACTCAAATAGCCAGCCTAGAACTGATGTCAAAGCAGGAATGGGTGGAAGGGAACACATAGGGTGAACATACATAGCATGATCTTTTAACAATTCCACAATCAAGGCATGCCTAGAGTTTTTGATGGACATCCCTTAGGAAACTTTTTTTACCGACAGGAGGAAAGAAAGAAGCAGAACCTCTCCTTACCTGTATGAGAACCAGAGAGAGAGCTGAGGAGGCGAGAATGTTGGTTTGGACCATCATGTACTTCAATGATGTCATGGAGAGCTGTCTGGAAGAAGGCAAACTGGCCAAATACCACTATCAGTGGGAAAGAAAAAAAGGTGGGGCATTTAAACATAGGAGAAGGTGCACACATTGAGCATTACTCTCTATGTAAGACCAAATTGGTGCCCCAGTGTTGGCAAAGCTGAAGTTAAAATGGAGCTGAGGGATGTGTAGAAATACTGGAGCCCCAGGACCTTTTAGAAGGGGTTATTAATGCCCTGAATCCAACTCTCTGACCAATTTTGGAATCCTATTTAAAGCATCCCTGCCATTTATTTATTTTATTAATTTATATGCCACTCATCTTGCTGTCCAGCATCCATGTGATAGATCATCTTTTCTCAAGGTTAGGACTATTAAGATATGTGGATTTAAACTCCCATAATTTCCCAGCCTGGATTCCTCACCCAGAATTCCCCAGCATACTGAAGGGCAGTATGTACTGTATAACCTTAAGTAAGTATAACCCGGCCAGCTGTCTGGGTTACTGGTTCAGCTGTCAAATTGCTCTTACAGTTCAGAGCTTTTTCCTAACAGTCAATCAATATTTATCTTCCGTGAATTAAAATGATTGTTATAAACCTCCTTTCTATCATCAGAACATGTCTTGGCTTTCTTCTATGTGATAGACTTTTAGTCTGTGTGATACCTCCCTTTCTGTAAGTTTTGGCCAAATGCTGAAGTTAGCAGATATACAAGAATTTAATCCCTCTTCCAAATGCCATTTCAACATGGACAAATATGCTTAATAACATTTGGTCCCCACAGAACACGACCAGGAAAAGTGGGATGTTTGAGGAAGGATGGAGCATTTAGGGGAAGAGGAGAGGCACCTGGCTTAAATTTGCTGGGCCCTTTTAGAAGAGTTTCTTTTACCTAGTGGTTTTGCAGAATCTTTGAACATCTGCAACTAAATACAGGCCACTTATATACTGAAATGATTATGAAAGACTCTCTTAGCCATTCTATTACAGCAATAGTTTTTTATCTATGTTGTCTGATGTGGCACCTTGGTTCTGGGAAATGTTTCGTTTCACTGTGTACTGTACTGTATATTGTTGAAATGACAATAAAACTTGACTTGACTTGACTTGAAGCTCTGGAGATTTCATCCTTCTAAGCAACGAGAGCCACTGGAAACATTGACAATGTCAATGTATTGTGGTCAATGGACCAATTTTCAATATCATCTGCTGTTCTATTCCTGAAACTCTACCTTTGCTTGCCCTGTTGGTATCTTTAGCAATTCAAGGAGGGAAAAGATGAACACAGGAAGTATTAGAAATATACAGATGTGAAGGTCAACTTTGACTTGGATCCAAGTTCATCCCACTTTGGATTGGTTTGGCTACAGCAGTGCCCTAGCTTACTCATCCATTCTGTTAGTTTATTGGTTTAATAGGTATAGCTGCATTTTCTGGGTCTGGTTTTATTTGATTCTGAATCACAGCATGTTTGACCTTGCTGCTTAGGAATTTATGGTTCTAACCAATGGGAGGTGGCAAGACACACATTTGAAACTGAATTATTTATGTTTAATTGCAATTCTTTTTAAAATGAGCTATATTTCTGCTTTGGGATTTTCCTACAAGTAACAAGCAAGACATAAATAATATGGAAAAAATAATAATTTTTAAAAAAGACACACTGATTGCTCATTACCGAGAATGGCCAAATGGTAATCAGTGAGCCAAGGTTGGCATTGACATATTTTTTTCCTGCTTTGTGATAGCCCTGCCAGATTTTAATTGTGACATTGTAATAAATTTCATACCTGGGAATAGGAGGAGAAAATTTGCAAGCTGTGAAATATTGAGCCTATGATCATTTTTGCAGGTTTTAAAAAAAATACTGCATATTTCATCTCTTAATTTTTAAAACTTAGATTTCACTTTAGCTCTATAAAAAGAAAGTCAAGGACACTCAAATGCTAATAAGAGGTTTTTTTTAATAAAACAGATATTAAATTTATCATATCTAGGATCATTCTTGCTGAATGCTCGGGGGGAAATTCTTCTTAACAGTAAGATAAATCTGGCAATGGAAGCAATGATCCATGGGCTCTACTTCACTTAGAAATTTGGCAATGGGGGACAATGGTGGGCTCTACTTCACTTAGATGTGTTCATATATGTTCAAAAATAGACTTTCATTGGGTATGTGTGTTAATTTGGATTTCTCCATTGACTGGGATATTTCAATGACCCTTGTCAGCTCTACGATTCTATTTTTCCACTGTTACTGAACCTAATGGACCTTTAAGCTAGTAACATATTGAACCACCCATAAACAATGTCAAGGCATAGGAGAGGAAACATATAGCCATGTATCCAAAACATTTGTGGTACTAATTTCTATGCAGTTTTATGCCAAAGCACTAAAGCTCCTTGAAGCTGTAAAATTCTTTAATGGCACATACATAACTCACAGGCTATAGGAAAAAGAAAAACCCTCTTATTTAGTCATTCAATAGAATGTCTGGCAAGAAAATCAAGAAAGATATAAAGAAGGACTTAATTCCAAACAAATCTAGAACAAGGTTCACTATCTGGTATTCTCTAGATATATGTTGGGACCTGTCAGGAATTATCTCCCCATATCTAAAAAGCATAAGGATGGGAAGGGGTGATCCAATATTCCCCCGCCATGAAGACATGAAGATGGTGACCAGTCTAAGCAGCTTCAAGAAGGCTTTAAGGCAAATGCATCTGTGTCAATTAAAGTCATTGGAACTTCAGATATTGGTTCAGAATTAATCTAACACTGAATGCAAGTTTCTAAGAGACAATAGCAACTGGAAGAAATTTTCTGAATTTATGCAACTTGCTTTACCAGGCCAACTAAAGATGTAGCAGCTGTATCCACCTGACACGCTAACTTTATAATCTTGAAAGATTTGGGGTTTTTTGGGGTGTGTGTGCATGCATAAATATAGCCCATTTGGTTAGTTTTTTGATACACCTGAGTAAATTCAGAAAGTTGGGCTAGAACCTTAGGAGAGGTAAATTTAGCTAGGTTATCTTCCACTGTGACGGGTTATTGCATGAAAGAGTGCAAGCTGTACACTTTTCTTACTAAACCTAGAAATACACAAAAGACAGAGTATCTTACAGAGGGGAAGACAAAAACGCTCAAGACACCAGCTATTGCTTAAAAAAACAAGGATAAAAAAAATCCTCAAAACCTGAGATTATATGCTCCATGGAGAATGGAGACTATGGAGAAACAACAGTTCGGACTGTCCCTTGAAGAAAAAGACTATATTCCCCACCTCTCCCAAAATATTATTTCCAATTTAAATTCATTTGGGTGACAGATTTTTTTCCCCCTGTAAAAGTGAAATAGAAATAAAATACCACGGAGATTTTGTTTTTAAAAAGGGCTGCCTTCAAAAGCTAAGTCTACCTGTGCATGTATTTCAGAATATAGCTTTCTGCCTTGAAACCCCAAGGTTGAGATTCTTATGGTTGTCATTGCTTGTCACCTGATGCTTTTGGTGATCTATAGCTTGTAAATATCCCTTTAAGGAGTCACGAGTGCCTTGATGTCTTTTTCAGTTGGTAACATTAGCAAACTTTGCCAAACCACTGCTATGCTGGAATGCAGATTCTACTCCTCGACTTACAACCATTTGTTTAGTGGGCATTCATAGTTAAAACATCACTTACAAAAAAAAGTGACTTATAATCACAAGCATTTATGACCATCCCAGCATTCCCACAGTCATGTGATTGAAATTTGAGCTCTTGTATTTACAACAGTTGCAGCATCCTGGGATCATAATCAATTGCCAGCTTTTGACAAACAAAGAATTGGGGAAGCTGGAGTCCCTCAATGACTGCATGATTCATTTAACCACGGCAATGGAAGTCAGCCTTGTCTCCTGGTGTGTTCCAGAAGTATTTTGCCAGAGTAACTAGCCCAGGATTACCAAGATGCTTTGTGCTTAAGATGGGACTAAAAGCCAGGATCTCCTGGTTTCTAATCCAGCACCACCATGACCACACCAAACTGGCTCTCATTGCCTTCTAGTCAACCTTGACTCCTGCTGATTACAAGTGTCTGCCACTTTCTAGCCATGATTTCAGAATCCTGATTGATTCCTCCCTAGCACTGAGAGAAAGTGATTGGTCCAAAGCTGGTTTCATGATTACAGCAAGACTGTAACTCATGGTCTCCCAGTTTTGAGCCTAGTGCCTTAACCACTATCCTAAACTGGTTCTAAGGAATAAACCTACCCTTGAGAAATTATTTTAGACTTTTCCCATCCGCAGGATAAATTGAGAGAAGTCATCCACATAATTTTTCAGCTGGCAAATTTGATGGAGAACCTTGAATGGCCCTGAACTTGATTTCCACCATTCTGTTGGGTACCATTAAGAATTCCTGAGTCACATTCCTTCTGCTCACCCTCTTTGTATCAACACTACAACCAGAAAAGTATCAGAAGGCATGAACAATAGGGATATACCATAATCTTTGGGTACAACGATGAAATACAGGCACACTTGTCCATTGGTGTAGTTCTGAGGATAATTGGGGGACAGGACGACACCATCCGATCCTGTGTACTGACCTCCACATGGTGCTAAAACATGGAGAAAGGAAAAACGAGGTTAGTTTCTGATGTTTGCCTCCTTTTTCTTCCCCAGATTGCTGGTCCAGAATATTCTATTAATTCAATGGGCAATAAGCAGCAGGCATGCTGCAGAATGCATCTTAAGCAGAACCTGTGCCTGATACATTTTTTATAACTTATGCTGCATTATACACTGGGAGTAATAAAACCCTAATGAATGGTTGTTCAACATAATTTTATTTCAAATGGGGGAGAATTTCACAGAATGCCCTAGATCAGGGTTGTCAAACTCAATTTTATTACGGGCGCATCAGGGCTGTGTTTGACCTTGGAGGGGGGGCAGGGGAGGTGTGGGCAGGGGGGGGGGCATGGCTAGATTGACATCACTCTTGTCGGGGGTGCTTGTGGTGGCCGGAGTGCTATGCCAGTGAAAAAGGGCTCCTGAACTCTGTTTTCAAGTACGACGGCCTCCTGCAACCCTCTTCCAGTGAAAATGACATGGCCTATAGGACATGATATGGAAAACAAACATTTTTTGTTTTACTAGAACAAAGTTGTTCTAGTCACTCTACAATTCTCATAATTTCACTTGTAAGTTCAGTTCTCCTCTATCTTTTGAAAGTATTTGTATTAGAAGAAGAGTGATGTTCTACTTGAATTCAGAAGACCTCCAACTTACCTGTGCACATGGGCCTTGGTTTGTTCCACACAGGTTTCCCATCTCCTCCCATGACACATGTCACAGTGGACATCCCTTCAATCACATAACCACTGTCACAGTAGTATGTGATTGTGGAGCCCAATTTCAGCTCACTTCCAGCTCGAGTCCCATTCTTAATCAGACCAGGATCAAAACAGGATTCCCTGGGGTTTTCTGGAAAAAAACACAATCTGGACATCAATTTCTTGAGACTTCTAGCCTTGCTTTCTTATGCTAAGCACTCAATTCCATTAGAATTCTGTGAAGCAAAAAACGTTCTACTATCTGGAAAAACCACCTGAAACCCTTTCAGATTACAATAGGTATATACAGGAATAAAGTCAAGGATATGTTAAGGAACCTGGAGAACCCTGGGAACAAATAAAATTCTATATTTATTCTTTTACTATTTTTCAAATAGTGGCAAAAAGAAACAGAAAAAGAACAACATGCAAAGCTAAAAGTACCAACATTATCAACGAAAAAGAAACAAGCAAAGTGTATTAAAAAAATAAAATACAACAAAGGAAAAAGTATATCAATTAATAGTAAAAATGTGGTGGAATGCATTCTGGATTCCCAGAAGGGAGGGTCTGCCTTCTAGAGGGCAAAGAGGCAGCAGAATGTGGAAAGTTTGATCAGCAGGAAGAGCAGAGGTGAAATTCAGCAGGTTCTAACAGGTTCACTAGAACCAGTAGTAAATTTTCTAAGCAGTTCAGAGAACCGG
>JAEANM010021969.1:0-11718 GCA_017656035.1 Myanophis thanlyinensis
ACTTCAACATGCTGGCTCAGGAATTCTGGGAGTTGAAGTCCATGAGTCATGAAAGAGCCAAGGTTCCCGACCCCTGGTATAGAGTCTCCTGCTCAAGGCCACTGCTTCCAAAATACAGCAATTTCAAGCTAAGCTGCTTACTTTATCAGGCAGCCCTGGTGAGTAGAACAGCACAGAAGTATGGAAATTAGCTGTGCCACACAAATCAGCTGAGCCAGAAATAGAGAGGTATCGGGCAGGGTGGGTAGGGCCAGCTGGTGGTCGGAACTACTGGTTCAGTAGAACCCATTCAAACTGGCAGCAGCCCACCACTGGAGAAAACACACTGTAGACCAGTATTTATCCACCTTAGCAACATTCAGATATGTGGAGATCTAAGTTCTTCAAGTGTTCTAGCTGAGGAATTCTGTGAGTTGTTGTCCATACATCTTAAAGGTGTTAAGATTCAGGCAGTCAATTACTTCACAGCCATCCCAAATGACAGCTGAATCATACAGACTGAGCTAATTACCTTGTTTAATGTTCCCTGTGGGCTGATTATACTTGATGACCCCAACAACCAGCAATAACTGGTGGATGCAGATGACCCACTGCTGTTGATGGATTTTGTGTTTGAAAATTCTGAGCCAAAGATGTTTTTTTTCAAAAGGCAACTGGACTTTCTTGGTTTTTTCCTTTGAAAACATTTCACTTCTCATCTAAGAAGTGTCTTCAGTTTAGTTCTCTCAGCTTGGGTGAGAAGTGAAACGTTTTCAAGAAAAAGACCAAGAAAATCCAGGTGGCTTTTGAAAAAAGTACCTTTGGGACAACCATGACCTGGATGATTGAAAATCTCCATAGATACTTGAAATAGAAACTTATCAAGTGTTTAAAAATGGCATTCATATGCTGTCTTCCCTAACCTGGCCTGTCCAGATGTGGCTAGAGATTTGAAAGGGGGGTAACAGGCCCAACACATGTGAAGTCAAGAGGTTGGAAAAATCTAAACTAGTCAGTACAAGCAGTTACAAATCCCGAAAAAAATGAGCTAATCCAAATTAGTTTTTTTTCTTCCCTTTACAACCTACCAGGTATGTAATTATGAGCTGTCAAGAAACAAATCAGATATAAATACTCTGTGTTAAACTTAACCCATGAATTACACACTCTCAGATAAGATCAAAACGGATTGCTAGCAAACATTTAAAATTGTTGCAGATGTAGGGGTTAGCCCTTTGTAACACATTGATATGTGTGGAGCAGAATGAAGAGAGGGAAACTTTTTCAGTTTACAAAAGCTTCCTTAATCTGTAATCTGGATGAGCTTCTTAAGAAAAAATAATAATGAGGCCGTTTATAGATTGGTTACAATGGTCCAGTTCAAGGGTCTTTGCTTGACAAAATTGAGGTAAAATTTATGTGGTATGACACATCTGCCCCCAGTTCTCCTCTACTGAGTTGTTCTCTGAAGGCATGTTTATTGGCCTTCGAAACACAGAAATCTACCTCGAATATGTCTGTGTTGTCAAATTAAAGTAAAACTGTGATGAAAAGCAGCTGTATTCTACAAAAAAGCAAGTATGTTTCTCCATCCCAGTCAATATGTCCCAAGCTTACATATACTATCAGGGGTCAGTCAAATAGATTTTTGCCAAAAAAGTAAAAGACTGAAAGAATTGAAATTTCTCGAGGAAGCCCGCCTTGCTTTTCTGCTCATCATTTAATAGCTAGTAAAATCAACTACCCTGACTCAACGCAAGAGAGCCAATCTCTGTTATGATCAGAATTGCCAACATTGGCTGGCCTGTGGTTCTCTTGAACAAACAGCAGTAATGGTAGTTGCTATCTATTCAAAAATGTGATTACCACTTTGTCAGCATTAACCCTGTAATGTCCCACCAGATCAACCACTGCTACTCCTGGTGATACTCACTCTAGCCTACCAATAAAGGAGAATATTTGTAGCTCAGGGTTGAAATGAGGTGTTATTGGTACACTCTGGTACACATCATCACTGACTAACATTGATGTTACCTAGTTTGGGTAATGAAATGTCTGCAAGATAACAACCAAGCTCAGACATGAAAGGCCTCTTACTAACAGAATAACAGAGTCGGAGGGGATCATGGATGTCTTCTAGTCCAACCCCTGCTGAAGCAGGAGACCCTATATCAGACAAATGGTTGTCCAAACTCTTCTTTAAAATCTCCAGTCTTTTGAAGGCTACAATTTAATGGTGAAATTCAGCCAGATTGCACCACATTGCCTGAACCTGTAGTAGAAATTTGAAATTGGCCCCATCCACCCGCCCCTGCCTTTATCCTTCCTTATAGGAGCTTCGTTGTTGTTTTTTTTCCTTACTTACCTGAATCAGCTGTTTGGAGCATCTACGGAGCCTTCCTGATGATCCCCGCTGCCTCTGGAGCCTCTAAAAGCAGTTTAAAGAGCTGCACTGCAGCGTGTTTGGCACGCATGCACATGCACCGAACCAGTAGCAAAACCTGTCGGATTCCAGCCCTGCTACAATTTATCTACTTCCATCCTATGGACTGAGAAGAGGCAGGAACTGTAGCTATTGACAGATCAGCAGTGATTAAATGACTGCTTCTTTTACAATACATTTTAAAGCACAGTTTATCAAACTTGGCAACCCTAATATGTGTGGACTTCACTTCCCCAAATCCTCCAGCTAGCATCTTAAATGTTGTCAGGTTTGAAAAACAGTCTCAAAGAATGCGAAAAGCAAGACTTCCCAAAATTAATTGGCTGACTTTTTAGGTGGCTAATCACGGGAACTAAAAACATTTACCGTAACTTCCGTTATAGAAAAAAAATATATCAAAAGATTTTGGGTATTAATACAATCTCTATTTTATTGTTCTGCAGATGTGTTTACCTCCCATAGTCCCTAGCTAATGTAACAGCTAATGTAACAAACAGCTTTTAAATTATTTAATTTACAAGGAAAGCCATATAGTTGCAGATAAAAGGGTTTAAAATCCAACATTATACATATACATTATATGTATTTGTGTTTTTTAAAAGGCTGTACACTGCCTCAAGTCCTTCGGGAGGGAGGCGGTATAGAAGTCAAATAAAATAAAATAAATAATAAATAAATTATCTTGGTAGTCTTAATCTGGGGAAATTTGGTGTAAAAATGATTTCAATGTTTCTGGAAAATGAGAATTTAACTTGAGCAAGAATGAGTGAAGCAGCCTAGTTTTAAGTTTAGCACAGTGTTTCTCAACCTTGGCGACTTTAAGATGTTTGCTGGCTGGGGAATTCTGGGAGTTGAAGTCCAAACATCTTAAAGTCGCCAAGGTTGAGAAACACTGGTTTAGCAGAAAGATGGTGTATATGTTATATACAATACATAAAGAATAGGAAGGAAACTATACTGTAATCAGGGAAATACAAAAGAGAAAACCACATCCCTGCCAAAATTGGCAGGATAAACTACTGTATATAAACAGGGAGCAAATTTCACACTCACCAGCATTGATGATGTTACCTAGTTGGGTAATGAAATATCTGTAAGCAAACAATCAAACTTGGCACCAAGGACTCCACAGTTCAACCCTACACAAATTCTCTTCTCTTGGAGCACAGAATAGGTTGAAAACCTAAACCTTAACTCATAATCATAAGAGTAAGATATATTTTATGATTGTACTTTATTTGTGAGCAGGAAAATCATAAGCTTCCTTCTTTGTTTTCAATTCTTTCATTCTGCACTTTTGCTTTTCTTCCCTCTTTCTGTATTGCTTCTTCTTAGTTTGTGTTAGTTTTTGTATTTTTTTAAACTTTAGTGAAGGAAAACATGTTTTCACAAACAACCTAGTTTTAGGGGAGAGGTAAGAAAACAAATGTGCTTGCAACAATAAAGTCAGAAAGGAAACATCATGTAATTAGAATCTCACCACCAAGGAGAAGAGAATGAGATAAAGAAAGAACAACATAGAATAAATTCTTCAACCTATCTATATCTCACTGTCTTGCGGTCAGTAGGCTCCGAGATGCTGAGAAATATTGCAATTAAAGGCACACTTCTAAGACTGGCTTAATTTCTCTGCCAAGGTGGAACATAAGTCCCAATTAAAGATATATTTGCATGATGAAAGTTCCTTTAGCTAATTCCAAGTTAATGACTTGGTTGGATGAGATCCTTTTATTCTCAATTACTTCTTTCCTTTTCCAATAAACCCATACATCATTTATCTGCTGTCATGACCATTACATCAATAAATGCTGGAAGATACTCCCTATATAATTTACAAGAGTCCAGGTGACATTGTCCTTCATTTGTAACACACACAAACACACACACACATTTTTTCCTACCTCCTTTTCCAGAGAAAATCAGTATCTAGATGGATATTGAAAAGGTGAACAGTATCCTTTCTCAGCATTTATGTCCTGCCTTTAGCCTGCTCTTTCCATCTATTTTCAAACAAATTTCAGATTGAATTAACCCCATGTGATTCTTTCCCCTAGATCACTGTTTTCCTCTCTCACATTCACATTCAAATAAACCTACATTTACTTATTTTTTTTTTTCCTCTTCTCAGTTTATTTAATGAAAGTTGCCTGGCCATCTTTTATTATGTCAATTATGTGCTAATAGTCTGAGAAGACTTCAGCTGGCTTTTCAAACTTTGCCTTGCCACTAACCAGCCTCATTTACAAATCATTCATAATGTACTTTAGATCTTCATCTCACCATTGATCAGGCAGTCATTTTGTTCAGAGAATACTAGCTAATTCTTTTTCTCCCTGTTGAGTGTCCCGCCTCTGAAGTTTCTAATGCTCTCATAGGCTCTCCAAAGAAAAAACAAATGATACAAATGCAGAGGGTGGAATTTGCTGCAACACCAATTTCATCCACTGCTGAAGTGGGGTGGGAGTTAGGGCACAACCGATTTTCGGACAACGGCAAGGAAGCACAATTTGTAAGAGCATGCAACAAAGCAGCTTTATCAGCGTCCAGTCAGAAAACGGATAGCAACAGAGGCATACATAATTAGAAGCTAAATCCTGAAGGTAATTTCTTGGTCAGAACTGAAAGAGACCTTCCAGCTTTTGGAATTGTAGGGAGAAAAATCCAGTCTGGTTCCAAACTGAGAGAATGGCTCTGGAAATAAAATGGAGGCTGACTGGCTGCAAGGAAAGAAGAATCATTTGGTTTCCAGAAGCTTCAGTGACAACAACAGTGTTTCTACAGAGGGTGGTGCGTTCAACTGAGCATATCACCCGCACCAAGCTCCCTGAACTGCACGCCATCTACAACAAGCGATGCCTGTCCACAGCCAGGAAGATAGCAAAAGACTACAGCCACCCCAACAATGGACTGTTCTCCATGATGGTCAGGAAAGTGCTTCCACTCCCTGAAAGCCAAAACAGAAAAACTGAAAAGAAGCTTCTTCCCACAAACAGTTCAATCTCTAAACCACTGCACGTGAAATCGTCCCTGCAGCCATAATGGACACTGTATTTTGTCACTGTATTAGTCATTGCATTTTGTATTCTGTATTGTATCTGACATTGTATTATCCCTTATCAATTATTTCCTCCCCTCTATCTAACCTACTCTCCATACCCTCTATAGCAGTGGTTCCCAAAGTGGGCAGTATTGCCCCCTGGGGGGGATGACCTAGGGGAGCGCTAAGAGGCAAAAGGGATGGCAGAGGGGTGCTAAGAGGCAAGGAGGGTAGCAGGGGGGCTCTAAGGCAAGGGGGCTGGCAGGGGGATACTAAGAGGTATGTGAAGTAGCAGAGGAGTGCTGGAGGTGGATTCCTCCGAGGACGCAATTCTGCCTTGGGCTCTGTTGGCCACCAGTCAGCTTAGCACTTTCAGTTCC
This sequence comes from Myanophis thanlyinensis, assembly GCA_017656035.1. Lineage (NCBI taxonomy): Eukaryota > Metazoa > Chordata > Lepidosauria > Squamata > Homalopsidae > Myanophis > Myanophis thanlyinensis. The sequence continues at coordinate 5,840 of JAEANM010021969.1, forward strand.
AGCCCAACTTGCCCCATGACCACCTATGCCTAGCACTTCAAAAACCTCCTGCGCATAGTACTTTAAAATCCAGGTGCGGGGGGCAAGGAGTAGCCAGCACGAGGGAAAAAAGGCATTTCCTTTTTCCCAAGGTATTTCTTCCCCTTCTATTCTCTCTATGGGCAGAAGAGTTTTCCCCACCCCCAGATGACCTTGCTATTCCTAAAGAACAGGTGGGTCTCCTAGCTTTAGTAGGAGAGACAGAAGGAGGAAATGAAGGGATAGAAAGAGTGAGAGAGAGAGATGGGAGAGAAAAGAAAGAGTAAAAGAGAAAGTAAGAAAAGGGATAAACAAAGAAAGAGGGATGGCTGGATGGAAGGAAGGAAGGAAGGAAGGAAGGAAGGGAAATTAAGAGGAAGGGAGAAAAGGGGAGGGAGGGAAAAAGTGAATGAGATATAGTTGGATGGATGGATAGCTAGATAAGATACATAGAGGAAGGGAGAGAGAGAAACAAGGAGAGGAAGGACTGCAAACCCTGGCTTCAGAAGACTCTGAAACAGCACAGCAATCTAGGGCTGGAAGGGATCCAGCCCTAGATTGCTGTGCTGTTTCAAAGAGTCTTCTGAAGCTAGGGTTTGTGGTCCTTCCTTCCTCTTTTTTCTCTCTCTCTCTTCATGTGTGTATGTATATATGCATGTATGTATCCATCCATCCACCATTCATCCAATTATATATCATTCATTTTCTCCTCCCTCTCCGTCTCTGATGTCAAGTGACCCAGGCACGTGACCACCAAGCCACACCCACCCACCAAGCCATGTCCACAGAACCTGTCGTAGTAGGGGTGGGGGCAGAGGTGAAATTCAGCAGATTATAGGTTCCCTAGAAGAAATATCCTCCCCCCCCCACTTTATAGGGTTAATCCTGTGAGGAAGGCAGGAAAAAAACATTCTGGTGTTGTTTTTAGTCTAATCTTTATTGCCCTGCTTACAGAAATTGCCCACCCAGTCACATGATACCACCCAGCCACGCCCACAGAACGGATAGTAAAAAATATGAATTCCACCACTGGCTGGGGGGCACTGAGGATCAGTTTGTAGCACCCAGGGGGCGGTGGATTGAAAAAGTTTGGGAACCACCGGTCTAACCTTTAGCAATATCAATTGCCTTTTCTCCTTCTTTACCTGATCTAAAATATCTGTCTACGAGCGCTTTGACCAGAAAGCCAGTTTAATGTAGTGGTTAATGTACTGACCTAGAAACCAGGAAAGTTCTAGTCCCGCATGAAATGCAGGTGGGTGACTTTGGGCCTCTGTCTCAGTCCAATTCACCTCACAGGGTTGTTGTTGTTGTGGGGAAAGTAGGAGGAGGAATGAATACTATGTGTGTTTGCTACCTTGAGTTAATCATAAAGTAATCAAGGAGGGAAAGGACACAGTATTCCAAACATAGCTGTACTGCATCAATAGGTAGTCCTCGACTTACAACCACAACTGAGCCCAAACTTTTGTTGCTAAGTGAATTTTACCCAATTTTACTACCATTCTTGCCACAGTTGTTAAATGAATCATTGCAGTTGTTAGGATAGTAACATCGTTGTTAAGTGAATTAGGCTTCTCCATTGACTTTACTTGTCAGAAGGTTGCAAAAGGTGATCCCACTATATTGCCAATACAGGTATCCTCAACTTACAACAGTTCATTTAGTGACCATTCAAAGTTACAATGGCACAAAAAAGTGACTTATGATCGTTTTTCACACTTACGACCTTTGCAGCATCTCCATGATCATGTGCTCAAAATTCAGACACTTGGCAACTGACTCATAGTTATGATGGTTATAGTTTTCATCAGTGAAGTTTTTGTGTTCTTCTAACAAGTAAAGTCAATGGGGAAGCGGGATTTACTTAACAACTGGGTTACTAACTTATCAACTGCAGTGATTCACTTAACAACTGTGGCAAGAAAGGGTATAAAATGGGGCATAATTCACTTAACAAATGTCTCATTTAACAACAAAAATCTGGGGCTCAATTGTGGTCCTAAGTCAAAAACTGCCTGTAATCATTTTTTTCTTTTTCTTGTACAATAGCTACAGACTTGAAATCCTTTTTAGCTCCCTGCCATGAAAATCCCTTTGCTTTCTATTTCAGTTGTAGGTGCCAGACACTGAGCTAGATCTATTAAAGTGAACATGAGGGGTGTCCACGATCCCTAGGGAAAAGAAACCTAGGGGAAAAAGGGAAAACCAAGTGCCATCTATCCTTATGACAAGGTCCCAACTGGGTCCTTCCCCTTCTTCCTACTGTCAAACCCTCAAAACAGTCATAGACTAACATAAGGAAGGTTGAGTACAGTCATTAAAATAGTAGATAAGATTTGTCAAGAGTAAAAATAAATGCTAAACAATTGAAATGGGTATCTTATTGTGCCTTCCAAGTCCCTTCCACAGTATCAGACAAATCCTAAGCCAAATTGTTATACTCCCCACTATAACTTGTTGGACTTGTTGTTCTAAAGCCCCACATCAATACTGGCAAATTTGCAACTCATTCAAGTCATAAAAACAATCTACAGAATCAATTTAAACCATGATGGGCTTCTTCTCAACACTTGGATTAAAGTGCCACTGATCAATCTGGCAACATACCAAATTCAAATTGTAGCCATTTTTACCCAGTGTCAATCTGGGGATCATGCTCGCTCCGCTCCCAAACTCTACCTTGCTGGCACTATTGAACATTCAGAGTTGTACTCTTCTGGATTATTAATTGTTGGGGCTCAGAGAGAAACTTAACCAGGATGTCCAAAACCTGAAACCACCTCTGATGAGGAAAGTAACTGAAAAGCATTTCCTATCAGGGAAAAATTGTCATAATCATGACATGCTCACACACTTGATCACACTGAAAGTCCGCTGCTCATAATGAAATTTTGGAAGTGGAAATCCTTTGGCATGTGCTTGCTTTAAGATCTCCATATTTTTTTTGCAGTCTTCAGCCATCTTCTCAAATCTGGAGAGGGGAAGACCAGAACAAACATCTAGTTTATATCTGATTCATGAAATTTAACCCGACATTCTTCACACGCTCAGCTGGATGGCATGTTAACAGCCAGTTTACACAATGAATTGCACTGTATAAATTTGGAGACTATGTTACCATTTTGTAAGTTGTCCAGAGGTGCTTCAATAGTGAGATGGGCAGCATATAAATTTACTAATTAATTAATTAAATTACAACATGTGAAGTGACCATTGAAGCAAAGCAGCTAAAAATGTAGACAGTTGGGCTATAAAAACAGGAATATATTGCACATGCCATAGCACTAGAAAGGCTACATCAGAAACAAAACTGTAGACCCCAAGTAAAAATTAGTTTTTAGCAAACTAGCAACCCTGATCCCAGACTGATAGCAAGTTCTTGGGATAATTATGTAAACAAGAAGCTGCAAATTTCCCCATTGCCAATGAAGAAACCTGTACCAAATCATACAAAGTCCTAATGAGACACCACAGAAGATTTATTCATAAAAAGCCTTCAGGAATGACCAGAATACAAATAAAGCAAACACATTCAAATAAAATAAATAATATAAACAGAGATATAGTGGTATTAGTTGAGAGCAATTCAATTGCTGGAATTCCTGTAATCCCATGCTTTTCATCTCAATACATTTTCTATAGAAACAGTGGGTTTTAGATAGCTGCCAAAGAATATGAAAAAGCCTGAAGAATTCAGTCTAAAATAATTAATTTTGACCCCAGCAAACAGAAGCAGTATTATTTGCAAACAGTGAATAAAAGTGGAACTTCTCCAGCCACAGCTAATTGGTGGTGGATCTTGACGTCTGGGAACAAGTTGTGTTTTGAAAACTGCATTGGGAAAGTGGAACGCTCCATGCAAACTAGAGCGCTTTGCATCAATATTGCTCCCAGATTTCTCTAGCAAATGCAATTTTTTACGAAACACTGAGTAACACACCAGGCATATGATCCATGAATCATACCATAAAAGTTATGTACAAAGATGGATCTTTAGAGGTGAAAAAGATGGGACACATGGGAAAGATGTGATGTTTTAGATGTGGTGCATAGGGACACTTGAGAAGATTTAGTTATATTCTCATGATCTGGGGCAAAGAAGATAACATCATCACTTACCACTGCTTTCTAATTATTACTTTTGATTTAGGAGCTAAATCTCCTTAGTGTCAACAGCAACTAAAGTTTTAAACCGTAATATTTTCCAGCATAGTTTGGGAGGTGCTGGGAGCGGACCTATGGCATGAAAACATGCTTCTTGTCTGACTTGGCTTCTCCTGATTACTGATTATTTTTTCCAAGAAGTTGCAGCTTTTCCTAAGGCAAAAGGCTTACTGTTATCTTTAATTACTCTATAATTTGCTTCAGGAATTTTTGTGGGTTTTTTTTTATATCCAAAGAAAGTCTATTCTATGGCTTAACTCTCCAAAGGAATATTCATTACAACAAGGACATGTCTAGCCAATGTGAAGATCATATAACAGTAACAGAAAGAAGGACATTTGTAAGTTTACTGATATACTTACTTGATGGTTTCTGTGATGTTCCCTAAATGGGTGAACTGCTTTGAATAACTGATGCACATCTGGAACAAAAAGGAATCCGCATGTGGAACAGACAAACATGTGATAGATTTGGCTGCCTCTTCTCCATTCAAAATCCCTCAGGCAACACTTAACATTCCTTGCCTTAATAAGCCCAACTCTTACGCAAAGGTCTACAGCCTCTTTCCTCACAGAACCCAGAAATATATATTTGATATAATCCATCCCCTATCCAGTAGCTGTAGTTAACTCTATCCTGGGCCTTGTGGACAACCTATTCAGTTGCTGCTGGCTGTCAGAACTGAATTTTTGGGGAGATCAACAGACATGTATATGACCCACTCCAATCTGATGCACAGGAGCTAGATCTCTTTAGGTAGAAGTTATCACTTTCTGCAGAGCACAGTGCACTGAAGAGGGCACAGAACCAGCAAATAGAATATTTCCACCTTTCCCTCACCATCTTAGCTTTCTGCTAAACAACACAGGATGCAGAACATGAAACCAAAATGCTTTGAAAGTTGTTATACATTGTGTGCAAATGAGCATTAGATCACAAATAGTATTTCAGGAACTGTTACCCCATAATGCTGAAGGGGCTTGCACATCCCAATGATGCTGTAAGGCAGGGGTGTCAAACTGGAGACACATGCAGGCCACGCCCACCCCAGCTCTGTGAAGGGGAGAAAATATCACAATGTGTCATGTGACGGCAACGTGACACGACGAATTTGACAACCGTGCTCTAAGGCCATATTGCTGGGAGTGGATCCTAAAGAAGGGTGACCCATGATGGGTGCATCACATATGGAGGAACAGACTAAATACAATCCAGTGGAATGGGAAATAACAAGAACACCATGTTGGCATGATACTTCAAGATGAGAGGTATTCAACAAGTAACTAGGGAAGGAGAGGGGAAATACAAATAGTACTAGTGCTGGCTTTGACAAGCCACTCCAATTACTTTCATTAAATAAGGATTACTTGTGCACAGATCTAGGCAAAATGCAGAGAAATCACAAATACTGTTAACACTTGGTTGTAAAAGCTAGATGAAGAATTGTGGTACTGGAAAAAAATGTTCTTAATACCTTGGACCACAAGAAGAATCCAAATTTAATTCTACATAAAGAAGAATATGTCTTCTCACTGGAAAACTAATAAGGAAGCTAAAGCTTGATGTTTTGGACACACAGTTTGAAGAGAATAATCTCTGGGGTAATTGCTTGGGAAAATCAGACAATCAAAAAGGGTTCAAGAGAAGCCAAGGTTTCTAGATGCTATCTCTGATAGTGATAATATAAGTGATAA
>JAEANM010021970.1:0-11718 GCA_017656035.1 Myanophis thanlyinensis
AGGATGTTGGAGATGGAGCTGCCAGGCAAAAGGTCAAGAGGAAGGCCAAAGAGGAGATATATGGATGTGCTAAAAGAAGACATGAAAGTAATTGGGGCAAGAGTGGAGGATGCCAAGGATAGAGTTGGGTGGCAGCAGTTGATTTGCTGTGGAGACCCCTAATGGGAACAGCTGAAAGAAGAAGAAGAAGTCTCAAGACCCCTAATAATCTTTGTTACTCTTCTCCGCATTTGCTAGGTGCTCAGCATCTTTTTCATATATGGTGATCAGAAATGGATGCAGTATTCCAAGTGTGGCCTCACTAGTGCAGTATAGAGCAGTACTATCACTTCTTGTGATTTTGATGCAGCCTAGGACTGCATTGACTTGTTTGGCAATTGCAGCAGGCTGCTGACTCATACTTAAGGGGTGATCCACTAGGACACCCAGATCCCTCTCAAATTAATGCTGTTGAGCCAGGTACCTCCTATTCTCTACTTGTACATTATATTTTTCTTGCCTAAAGGTAAAAACCTTACTTTTCACACCACTCAGGGGTATCTTGATGAAGAGAGTCCACATTGAAGTCTGTCAAGATCCTTCTGAATCTTGAGTTTATTTTCCAAAGTATTTTGTATTCCCCCCCCCCCCCAAGCTTGGTGTCATCTGCAAATTTGACAAGTTCCCCTTCTACCCCCTTGTCTAAATCATTTATGAAGATGTTGAAGAGTACTGTACCAAGATAACCTGGCCTTATCCCACTGCATAGTTTCCTCCATGTAGATTCCATTGAGTGCAGCTGGTCAGCCAGTTATGAATCTATCTGGTGGTGATGCTTTCTATCTTACAGTTTTCTTATTTTACCAAGGAATAGGTTGTGGTCTATTTTGTCAAATGCCTTACTGAAGTCTAGATGGATGGATGGATGGATGGATGGATGGAGTCTGAAGACAAAATTGAAGATCTTTGAAATAGAGAGCAATTAAAGTGTCTCTTTTAAGTTTGGGTTTTGATTTAAATTGTTTTATTCTACATGCTTCTATGTTCATTGTAAATACATATTTTGACTATAGCAAGAAACTGAACTAAAACTATATTACAGATGCTCTGATGCATTCTAAAATTTTAACAATATTTACATTTCCTGGCATTTCTTTACCTTATAAGATTTCTCTCTCATTTTCTCTTTCTATTATTGATATATTCTAAAGTCTCTTCATTCTATTTTATTTGTTTTTATGTTCAGAGACAGAAATACATTTTGGCAAATCTATCTGGGTAATCTGTGATTAAGCTCTGAACTATGGTAGTTTGCCTCCCCAAAAACTGTGCTGGAGAAATTTTTTCTTTTTTATCTCAGCATGTTGCCCTAAACAGAGATCCTCTTCTAGTTACTTTTTGTTGAGTCAATTCATGGGAACTATGATTAGAAAAAGGGGAGGGAGAAGGAAAGAAACTTGTATGTTAGGATCAGCAAAGGAAGTTTTCCAAGGACTAGAGGTGAAATTCAGCAGGTTCGGACAGGTTCAGGCGAATTGGTAGCAGACATTTTTAGTAGTTTGGAGAACTGGCAAATTCCACCTCTGTCTGGCCCCACCCCCACCTGCTGGTCACCCAGTTACTCACTCACCACTTGCCATGCCTGCATACTCGCCTCCCCACCCATTTGCTCACCCCATCCCAACCAGCCCAGTCACTCCTCATCTCATGTGCCTCCCCAGCATAGCACACTGTATGGCTCCCTTGCTTGCAGTGAACAGAGCTTGCCTGCCTTCCCAGTTCCCACATGGTACCTAAGGCCCAACTGAGCAATGTTGATCTGCAGGCCTTTGTAAGTAAGCCCATGAGTCATGGCCTAGCTAGCCATCCCCTCTCCATCCCCTGGCTTGGGTACTTTGCTGAACCACAGCTGCTACATCACATGTGTGGCATGTCCTTGCTAGCCCCTAGCTCCTGGACTTGCCTGCCTCCCACTCCCACTCCCCCATCCCCAGGCTTGCCTGGCTTGCTTCACGCCATGCAGTATGGCTAAATCGCATACGATAAGTGGCGTGGCCTAGCAAGCTCCCACCACCATTGCTGCCTGCCTTCCAGCATGGCAGCCAGGTCAGGGAAGATGCCATTCCCCAGCTCCAGCCTTGTTCCAAAGCCTCTGCCAAATCCCCCTTCACCTAGGTCGGGTCGGGGGAAGTGATCTGGGCCTTGCCCTGGAGCCTCTGCCTGATCAGCCTTCTCATAGGCTGGGTTGGGGAAAGCACTAGTTCCCCACTCTGGCCTTTGCTGCTGTCCCCCTCTGGCCTCAAACTATACCCCCTCAGGCCAAAGCAATTTATTCAGCCTGCCACGCTAGGCCAAAGGGCAGTGGGGGGGGGGGAGGCAGTAGGACTGCAGCAGTTTGGGAACAGAACGGACAGTTCTTACCTTTAAGAAGATCTAGCCACAAAGCACTACAGCAAGAAGCTTCTTCCGTCTGCTGTCAAGCCTCGGTCAGTCGCAGAGACGCTCCGGGTTGGCAATTGCTTCTTTCCTCTGCTGCTGCTTTTGCTGGGACAGCCATCAATTTAGCAGCTGTGAGCCGCCACTTTGGGTCCTCTAAGTCCCATCCAGGAAGCGTTGCAGCTGAGAGAAACAGCATTCAACAGTACTTTCCAGCTGGGAGTTAGAGGAAAGCAGTGGCTCACAGCTGCTAAGTTGCAGAAGACACTCTGCCAACAACAGTGCAGAGAAGCAGTTGCTGCTCTGGAGAGCAGAGATAGAGTGGTGCAAAAGTCTGCTCAATCTACCCCTGCCGAGTTGTGGAAGCTGCACACATAGGAGGAAGTCTTATTGCACATGCATGCGCAGAAGCCCCACAACATGCACCTCCATGCGCCCTCACATTTTTGGCAAACCGGCGGTAAAAAAATTTAAATTCCACCACTACTGAGGATCCATAAGCCTGTATTCCTCTACACCCAGCATCACTTTGTGCTGTCCCACAAAGTGCTTCTTGTTGTTTAATTATATCATAGAAGAATTTGGAAGGTGCAAGATGATAGTCCAGGAGCTGCATAAATTCTTCTCTTGTTGCTATCTCTTTGCTGAGCCATGGTGGCATTAATAAGAAGTGTCACAAGCAATGAATTTTATTGCAGCAATATTTATTATTCATGATATATAGAAAGATGGGTTGATGCAGTCTATCCTACAGATTATGCACCTCGCAAAGAGTCAATCTTGCAATCTAATTGGAAACAAATTGTGCACAAGCCCTTCAAAGGAGTTCAGCATTTGGACCAGGATTGAATATTATTTGCTAAGGCAAGATTGAGCATGAAGGCAAGAAGAAGCGAGGTGCACAGATGGAAGAGGAGAGTCAACAGGCTCTTTCAGGCATCACACACACAACTCACAACTTCTAAAAGCCTATTTCAGCTTCAATAAATGGGGGGAGGGGAGCTATAGATTGAAGCAATCAATACAACTTTCTGTTAAAGAAATGGACAAAATGAAGATAATTGCTATTTTGCAGTTGCTGTGGGAACCATAATTTTAAGATTCCAGATTTTTAAAGGGGCAAAGACAGAATGAAAGAGAATGAAGTAGAAGAAAAGAAATTTGGAGGCTGAAAAAAATGAAGGAAATGCAGACAAATAGAACACAAAATCTAAATTATATTGGCTATCAGATAAGTAGACTGAAAATTAAGATGGTATTTGGATAGAAAAAAATGGGGAAAGTTAGAGGCTCACATCAAACAAGCTAAGTCAGAACCTCTGTATTCTCTCCTTCTTTGTCTCATTCTTTCTAATGAAAACTACTTAAAGAAATTCCAGTAGAAAAGTACATCACAAATAACAGAGTACTAATCTATTATGGGTGGTGATACTTTTCAAAGTATCTGTGACGACCAATTACTCACGTCAATAACAAAAAGCCTCAGACTATTCAACTCCACATAACATTTGAAATTCTGTAAATCCAGTAAATCCATCCAATCTCCAAACTGCATATAGATTTCTCCAAAAATGACTCAGAGGCACCTGATATCATTTGACAGTTTAAATTACTTTGGTAGTTGAATCTGAGGTTGCTGATCTGATCAAATCCCATTAGAATTAAATCAGAGCTTCAAGACTATGTATAATTCGATTATATATTGAATAGAGAGATTAATATTCTATGTTAACTGGTGGATGAAACTGTGTTGTATCTTGCTCTGTGTGCATTTTGAATAAGCCTATAAACAAAAGAAGTAATACATATATCTGAATCTTCAGGGTTTCAAATTAAATCACTGTTATGCAAAGAAAGAAATATAATGGGGTAAACAAAAATCAGTAAAGATTATAAAGAACAGTAGAATTATTAAGGAGACTCACATAGAAATGAAGATAATATTGATTAGAATAATAATAAGGTACATTGAAAGGTCAGAAGTTATTTAATATCTACAGAATATGAAGGCACATAGCAAAATAACATAGTTATGTAAATTAGTTGTGATTATGGGATATTGAGAGAAAGGTCAAACATGTTGATATAGAAATACTTAAAAATATTACTTCATGTCTTAACTCAGGACAAGAAGGAATGGATAGAAACTAATCAAAGAGAGAACCAAACTAGAACTAAGGAAAAATTTCCTGACAGGACAATTAATCAATGGAACAACTTGGCTCCAGGAATTGTAGGTGCTCCAACACTAGAGGTTGTAAAGAAGATATTGGACAACAATTTGTCTGAAATGACGTAGGGTTTGAACAGGGGGTGGACTAAAAGACATCCTCAATTCCTTTCTTTTTATTCTGTTATCCTCATAATAATGTCCACAGGTTTTTTTAAAAAAATATTTTGTTTAATAAACATTTTAACAATGTTTGACTGAAAGATTTGGTGACTTCTTTCAGGATTCTCAATATTATCTATCTATTCTCTATCAATCGTGAACTTTTCACCTCAAAGATGAATTAGGTTTGTGTGTTGAATGACTGAAATTACAATGACACTGAAAAAAGTGACTTAGACTTCTTTTCACATTTATAACCCTAACAGCATCCCTCTGCTCACATGATCAAAATTGGCAACAAACAATTGCAGTTCTCCTGGCTCACACGATCCCTATTTCCAATATTCTCAGCCATTTTTCTGACAAGCAAAGTCAGTTAACAGCCAAGTGATTCATTTAACAAGTTGCAGTGATTCACTTAACCACATGGCATAGAATGTCAAAAAATTGAATCACTTAACAACTGCCTTGCTTAGCAATAAAAATTCTGGTTCAAATTGTTGTCATAAGTCGAGGACTATCTGTACTATCCAGGATAGTCCAATTCACCAGATGGAAAATCTAATTATTTCCTTAAAGGAGTGATAATCTATTTGTACAGTGAAAAGGGAGAAATAATGACAGTTTGCTTCCTTTTTTACCATGACAAAGAGACAAGCTGAGCTCATATACATGTACATACTATTATTTACAACATCATGAATGAGTTGCCAAAGTCATACATTAGAACCTTTGCCAGAAATTTGGATTTGAATGCTGTAAAAATAACTGGAGAACCAGTTTCAAGTTGAAAAAGTTTTTGTAAGATCATGTGGAACTTTTGGATCCAAACATCTGACATTTGGCCCACAACACACCTGACATTAGTATTGTGAAAAAGAAAAAAAAATCATTGATATTACAGTATCAGATGATGCATGAACTGAAGAGAAAAAGCTAGAAAAAATAATGAAATATCGTGATTTACAAATTGAAGTTGAGTGATTGTGGAGGAACAAATCAATAGTTGTAACCAATAGTAATAAGAATCTTTGGAACAATATCCAAAGAATTGCCTAGATACATGAAAATTTTAAACTTACTGGACATGAATATTCTGACATTGTAAAAAAAACCACCTAACCCAGAACTGCCTATATACGCTGATGTTACGCCCGGAGTTTATTTAAATGTCTTTGAATATTAGTAGCTCGGGTTGGTAGTTATGTTGTTGGCTTGAGTTCCAAGTTCGGCAATTTGGTTACAAATATTTCATCCCCATTCAAGGAGATATCTTCAATGCACTTTGGATTGTGCTGAACAAGAATGACCAGACATATCACAATCTCCTACATGCAAAATGTTTCAGAAATTACAGTAAGATTGCTGCACCAAAACAATTTCACAGTAGCCTACAAACCTTCAGATTGACAAGGGCAGACAGAAATGAAACAAATATCAGGTGTCTTATTTTGGATCCAATGCAGCAACTGCAAGAACTATATTGGCCAAACAGGAAGAAAACTATCAACCAGACTGCATGACCACTTCCTGGCCATCAAGAGACATGACCCTCTATTCCTCATGTCCGTCCATGAAGACTCAAAAGGACTCAAATTCGATCTATCTGGGACCATAATTGTAACCAGGATGAAGTCAAGGAGAAAAAGGAAGTTCCTGGAAGGAATATAGACAGATCATTATTTAGAACACAACATGCCAGATATAACAGTTATCAAAAACCGAAGTGCACTCAAAGAAAAATAACTAGAAAAAATCACAAAATATCATGATCTGGCTATCAAAACCACTTGATTATGGATGAAACATATGACAGTGATCCCCATTGTCATCGGCGCACTTAGCACCATGTCCAAGAATTTTACACAGTACATCAAGAAATTGCAGCTTCCTGCAATAACACCAGCAGAACTGCAAAAAACTGCACTACTTGGGTCATCGTATATTTTAAGAAAATACTTGGCAGTACCCCGTATCAACTATCAGTGCCAATCAATAATAATTGTGATACATTTTAAATGTTCAGTTGACTGAGTTTCATAGTTAATGAATAAAGTACATACGTTATTGTATGTACTTTATTCATTAAATATGAAAGAATGATAACAATAACAACAATAACAATAACAACAATAACAACAACAGCTGGCAACTGGCAACTGGTAGGGCATTGAGAATAATCTGATATGAAAACACTTCAATGGCACATTGGGATTAATATGTGCTTTAACTACGGTTTAGATAAGAGCAATAAATAAGCAATGACATTGTAAATCTGATTATGGCTCATGATTCATAATAGTAGCGGTGCTACCAAGAGCATACAAGAGAAAACAAAAGAGAAAAATCAGTGAACAAAAACATTACTTCATCATGAAGATAATTCAGATCCTCTCCCCTCTCCCTCTTCCCCCCCCCCTTCATTTGTATTAAGGCACTTTTTTAAAAAAAAGTCCTTGAACAAGAACATTGCAAGGTTCTATTTAGCTGAAAAATTATTCATGCCCAATACAAATGACATTTTCGTTTCAGTCTGCCAAAGTGAGCTTTATTAGTATGTCATTAATCATTGTCTTAGAGGTGACACCTGGGAAAAATGATTTAGTAGAGATTAGAACACTCAAATGTAACACTGAAAATATCACATTTATTTCCAGCATCAGTCAATGAAATACATTTTAGCCAAGAATGACATTTATGCACATTTAAATCTGTGGACAATACAAAGACTGCCTTTCTGTCTGGGAACTTTCAGCCTATCTACTTTACAAGTAGTCCTCGTTTTACGACCATATTTTCAGTAATCATTTGAAGTTATGGTGGTGCTTTCATGTTTCGGGGGGGGGGGAAGGGGTTCGCCAAGGGAGACTCATTCAATCTTACTGTACACATGTTGTGCATTGACAATAAAGGTTTGATCTGATCTGATCTGATCTGATTTGATTTGCTGAACGAAGGAATTTATGATCAGCCCCTGATATTAGTTATTGCAGTAACCCCATGGTTGCATGATCAAAATTTGATGTTTTGCATCCTGCTAGCACTTATGAACACAGGACTGCTTCATGTACCTCTTCCCACTTCTCCTTTTGGCACCCTGCAATTGTAGCTTCTGCTGTCCTAGCTGACTGTCATCTTCTTCCTCTAGCTGTTGACCAGGATGTCCAATTTAGCCCATTGTAAGGCAGCTTCCAGGTGACTTTCTTCTTATCATCGTGAATGGTAGTTTCATCACAAGAACTAAGGAAGATGGCCTCACATAGCCATCAGCTTCCTTGTGAAGAGTCAGAGTGGGCATGCCTTAGCAGCTGGAGCAAGAAAACAGTGAAGGTCAGTTGGGGCAGAAGCACAAGGTAGCAAGGTCTTTAGAATGAAGGCAATTGAGACCAGGACTGGTCTAGTGTGGTGGGGCTTCCTGAGCTGCTGTGATGTTGGAGCACTGAAGCTTTGCATCATGCTGCTAGGGTGGCTTCAGTTTCCAGGAATAGCTACAGCTTCATGCCATGCGGTGGCCCAGGGGCTTCCTGCAGCCCTGAAGTCATAGCATTCTAAGAAGTTACTGAGGTGCAACATGGCAACCAGCCTTAGAACTGCATGATTCTGCATGATTACTTGCGGCCTCATAGGGCAGGGTGCAGGGTGACCCAAAGGATAGAGAGGTATGGAAGATACAGTACATCTTTTTTATCAATAATTTTTAAATCACTTATGCAAAATATAACAATATCTAGTTTAAATTTTGCATACATTTGTTGCATTTATAGAAATAACTCAAATACAAATAATTTACTGTGACAATACCTGCAAAAATTGCAAAGGTGGATGTATATGATAAATGAGATTACAACATGGTTATAGAAAGCTAGTTGACTGTTTGCCTCTAGCAGTTAAAAATCATTGTCAAAAAAGATTAGATTAGAATTCTTTATTGGCCAAGTGTGATTGGACACACAAGTCTTTGGTGTATATGCTCTGAGTACATAAAAGAAAGGTACATTTGTCATGAATCATAAGATACAACACTTAATCAGGGTAAAAATAAGCAATTAAATCATATTAAGAAACAATAATCAATGTAAATCATAAGGATACAAGCAACAAAGTTATAGTAATAAGTGGGAGGAGATAGGTGATCGGAAGGATAAGACGAAGAATAGTAATGCAGACTTTACTAACAATTTGACAGTGTCGAGCAAATTATTTGTTTAGCAGATTGATTGCATTTGGGAAAAAGCTGTTCTTGTGTTTAGTGGTTCTGGTGTGCAGTGCTCTATAGCATTGTTTTGAGGGTAGAGTTGAAACAATTTATATCCAGGATGTGAGGAGTCTGTAAATATAAAAAAAACAAGCAGATTTAAAATAACTTCTAAAAAATCACAAATGACTAAGAAATATTTCAGCACCAAAAAATAGTAAAATGGTAATTTTTCTGAGTTTATCTGGAATATTTGCCGCTATTATGGTCTAAGCCATAGAACTTTTTAGAAAAGTGTTTCTTAAACTTTTTTGTCTCAGAAATGCTTCCCACTTTAGAAAATTATGAAGGACCCCTCCCCCCAAAAATATTTTGTTTGTATGGGTTATATTTAGCAATATTATGGATATTGAAAATGAAAACATGCATTTGTTTCTGCTACCATTTCTCACAATTGTGTGATGAGATTTTAATATTGTATTATTTTTCAACATATGCTGCCAAGTAATTTTGATTTTGAACACCTCTAAGAGGATTTTGGGGAATCCGCAGAAGTTCTAGGACCACACTTTTAAAAACCCTGTCCTAGAAATAAAACACTGTTCAGAATGTTAGAAAGGGAAAAAACCATTTCAGAAAATAAAAATGATTCAAATAACTATAATATTAATAGGCTTGTAAAAAAAAAAGTCTGCATCATTCTTCATTTAGGATTTGTTGTTGTTGGTTTAACCTTCTCTAATCATACCAGATCCATCAAAGTTCTCACCATAGTCTCAGCCTACAGTCTTTTGACTGTGGACAATGGAAGTAAATGATCTAACACAGAGGTGGGCAATTATGGCTCCTTCATGACTAGTGGACTTCAACTCCCAGAATTCCTGAGCCAGCATGTCTGGCTCAGGAATTCTGGGAGTTGAAGTCCACGAGTCATGAAAGAGCCATAATTGCCCACCCCTGGATTGGGGGAAAGAGCAATAGGCTTAGAGGAGGTTTTTTTTTTTTCCTGATACATATTTCTATTTCACTGCCTATACTCTTAACACACAATCCAATGTGCTTCATAGTCTTAATTCCTATTTTCAAAAGGGCTTGTAGAATGTAGAAGCGTGAATATAGAATCTGTTTAAATAATTTACAGCAGCTGTGGCTATTTCCTGGACCTGTTCAGTTGCACAATCCAGGGAAAAGATGGAACTGCTTTAAGGTGCTGTAAATGGAACTACCTTTGCACTCCGAAGCACATTTGGAAATCAAATTCAAAGTGTTTTACTCCCCTATTAGGAACTATACAAAATATACAGGGATGTCTCTGGAGATATTTATTTTCACTATGTGGGCCTCTTGTTTTTTGTTTCCTTATGAAACTGACTGTAAAAGATGGTGCTACTTTTACCACAATGTTTTCTTTTGCCTTCATTCAGTCTAATGAACAGAATAATTCCAGGGCAAATTTGAATAAGAACGTTCAGATGTATTTTGCTCAGTATAAGAAAGGACTTTATAATGAATGTTGCTTAATGCTCTAAAATTTGGACAAATCCCTTGGAATCTATAAACTTTTTTTTCCAGATAAAGAGATATTGCTGGTCTGAGGCAAATGTTCAGTATTCTTTGATACTGTATTGGCAGGAGCCGTCTTTTAACTAAGAGTGAATTCAAATTTTTGATTCTAGGAGGAAAAAAATGTCTACATTATCCCAAAATTAAATCACATACTAAATGGCACTGATATACCTGACCCTTCAATAAATTAATGAAGAGTACTTTTGTTTGAAACTTCTAACCAAGCATATGAGCATATTGAATAAATGTTGGGTGTGTTCTGGGCTAAATAGGGCTTGGTTAACATGTGATTTAGCTTACTGTGTGTAACAGCCAGTTAATAGACCAAAGGTTATCTAGTGATCTTTATACGTTACATGAATTTTTGACCTAGCTCTTCCTGTTCCAAGTAAATATCTGTTTTTGCCGTACAACAATCAGTTCTCCTACTATTGTACCAGGAAACTCAAAAGGAGAAACATCAGAAGTAGCTATTACTAAATATTTTCTCCCACAAAGCAAAACCATTTGAATCCAAGATTCCTCTTAGATCTCCATTTCAAAATTCTAGTTAAGATTATTTAACTCTAAGAAACTTTAATGAGAGTTCTATTCATTTTTTAAATTTTGTGCACCAAATGCAACATGTTCCAGGAAAACGGTAGAAACAGAGACACAAACTCTCATCAACTTTTTCCCAAAATAAGGTCAAGTTCAGCTTCACTGGCACTTCAGTTGAAAATATGGGTCAGCTAACCCTCGACTTACAACTATAATTGAGCCCAAAATTTATGTTGCTAAGTAAGACATTTGTTAAGTGAATTTTGCCCCATTTTATGATCTTTCTTGCCACAGTTCTTAAGTGAATCACTGCAGTTGTTAAATTAGTAACATTTGTTAAGCAAATCTGGCTTCCACATTGAATTTGCTTGTCAGAAGGTTCACAAAAGGTGATCACATGATACTAGGACATTGCAATCGTCATAAATATGAGTCAGTTCCCAAGTGTCTGAATTTTGATAAGGTGACCATGAGGATGCGGCAATGGCTATAAATGTGAAAACTGGTCATAAGTCACTTTTTTCAGTGATATAACTTTCAATGGTCACTAAATGAACTATTGTAAGTTGAGCACTACCTGAAGTTGACTCAAATCAAATTCAAATTCAAATTTTATTTGTCACATGCACAATCATACATGGTACAATATGCAGTGAAATGCTTACACAGC
>JAEANM010021971.1:0-11717 GCA_017656035.1 Myanophis thanlyinensis
CTACCTAACTTACCTGCAGTTGCGTAAGCATTTCACTGCATATTGTACCATGTATGACTGTGTATGTGACCAATAAAATTGAAATTGAAATTGAAATTGAAAAAGAAAATCCTAATCATGCTTTTCTTTTTCTTTGTCTACAAGGAAATGAAAAGTCACAACTGCCACATGTGTCTCAATCAAATACCAGTTACACACTGGAGATTGTCTAAGGAGCCAGCGCAGCCAACAAAACCGAACAGAGTTTCTGGAGAAATTGCCCCTTCAGCCAATTCAGCCTCAGCCTTTGCCCTTTAGATAGTCATTGCCATCTCTTTTCATTTCAAATACATTCAAAAGCTTGTCAGCAAGCACAATTCTTCTAGATGCCATCTAATTGTTCCATCTAATTGTTCTAATTATACTGCTGCGTGAGTTACGTTGGTTCCATTTTCACCTTTAAAGCACAAAATAGTTTAAGAATCAGACATGCTGAAGATTGTGGTCCATGTGGATGAATCTATGGGATGAAGACTCTCTTTCGAAGTATCTTGAAAAGACAAATGTTTAGAACTATCTTGCAAGAAGCATCCCAAGTTGCATAAAATAATGTTTTTCTTTCTTCTCCATATTTTCCAATATGGAGGGAGATTAAGTGGTGGGAGATTAATGGTGGGAGATTTGGGAGATATCATTCAATCTATTGCTTCCTAAAATAGATATTTAAAACGATGGAATTTACTACTCCAAAATTGGACAATTTGAAAATAGATTTCACGATTCATGGTAAAAATATACAAAATGACTACTGCTCACAATGGTTTTCTGTTTCGTCTAATTACATTAGCACTTCACTATTCATATTCAACTGGTAGAGAATACAATTCAGAGAGTGTTATTATACTCATATCCTGCTTACATGAACACTTTATTGGCTATTATAGGGAAAGTATGTAGTAGACTGTAAATACAACTTTGTTGCACCTGGCTTTTTTCTGACTTTCTTATTTTAAAGGATTAGCATTTTAACTGCTTCTTTTAATTATTTTAAGTTAATGTATTGAAATAGAATTTAATAGATAATATTATTTATACAATAACACTACAATATATGTTTATTTCAACAGACTATGGGAGAACTTACTTGAAAACGTAGAAAGTATAGTATAGTGATAACATATATTGAAAATACATTCTGCCATTAGTTTTCAGGATTTTTCTGACAATGCTGAAAATTGGAAGGTAAGGCATTCCAAGTTGACACAAGGAATAATTAGGATTTTAAAAACATTCAGAGACAGCTGTATATTGGCGGGTAGAAGGGTATTATAGGTATCACTGGTCTCCTTGCTTAATCTTTAAAAGATAAATATCCCCCCCAAAGTTTACTTAATGTGGTGCAAAGTGAAAACCAAGATTACAACTAGATTTCCCATTGAGTGTAACTGCAATGTAGAATTTCCCTGACAAACGTCTCTGCAGTTTCTTTGCATTTTATTGAGTTTTTATTCGTTCTTAATTGTTCTCAAAGTAGACAAAATTAAACACTGCTGTCTGTGCCAGGATCCACTCTTATGTAAATATCATTGTAGCATGAAATAGCAATCTGAAAAATCACCAACCTGAACCTCAAAAAGTGCCTATTTATAATTGTGTAATTGGATTCTGTGGTTCTCCATATACCTTTAGAGAATCAAGTGAAAATTACTTTATCAAACTTGATTATAATGCATATTTTGATACATTTGCACTGTATCATTTTTAAAGGATTCAGTCCTAAAACTACATACGATTTAAGTAATATCCTTCTATATGAATGAAAGCAAATATATGTGTCTCAAACAAATAATTCCCTCAACACTGCCTAACTATTAAGTCTGCATTACTGTTGTTCTCATTGTTCCATCACCCACCTGCCCCACTATGACTATAACTTGTTGCTTGTATCCTTATGATTTATACTGATTATTGTTCCCTAGTATGATTTGACTGCTTATTTGTACCCCATGACTATCATTAATGTTGTATCTTGTGATTCCTGATGAATGTACCATTTCTTTTAATGTACACTGAGAGCATATGCACCGAAGACAAATTCCTTGTGTGTCCAATCACACTTGGCCAATAAAGAATTTTATTCTCTTTCTCTTTCTCTTTCTCTTTCTATTCTATTCTATTCTTTAAAACTTCCAGAGTTGGAGCACCCAGAACCTCTGGAGGCAAATCATTCCACTAATTAATTGTTCTAAATGTCAGGAAATTTCTCCTTAGTTCTAGGTTGTCTCCTTGATTAGTTTCTATCCATCGCTTCTTGTCCTGCCTTCAAGTGTTTTGGAGAATTTCTTCTTTGTGGCAGCCCCTTAAATATTGGAACACTGCTATCATTTCACCCCTAGTCTTTCTTTTCATTAAACTAGACATACCCAATTCCATACCCAAAGTTCTTTATGTGTTTTAGTCTCCAGTCCCCATCTTTGTTGCCCTTCTCTGCACTCTTTCCAGAGTCTCAACATATTTTTTTACATCATGGCAACCACAACGCCAAGATTCCTATCGCAGTTACTATTTAGCCTGATACCACCTATACTATACCTATATATTTGGTTTTTCTTGCCTAAATGTAGAACCTTACTTTTTTGTTACCTTGCTGAATTTCATTTTGTTAGAATTTCATTTTGTACTTCTAACAGACACATTTTTTTTATCAACAGCTTTCCTAGAGTGTTTGCAATTTATATAATAAAAGCTTAATTTTGTGTGTGCTGTCTAATCAAGATCTTTCCAAATTTCTTATTCATCCCTAATCCTGCCTGGCATGATTACAAAAAACTCTGAGAAGCAAGAAGAAAAAGCCTTCCAAGGAACAGCTGGAGATTCCCAACTGACTAGCTACTCCATATGCCAGGCTGAAAGGAAAGTAGGGTGCCAACTGCTATCAAGAAGCTGCTCCAGAAGTTGGCATTTTGCACTTTTTGTAACAGAGCTCAGTAGCCTTGATCACCTACAGGGATATAAAGCCTGTGTATTTCCAATGGCTTATGGAGCTTCAAAGACAGGCACCCAAGTTGCATTCATTCTATCACAAACTCTTTTAGAAACATCTGATCTTCTAAAGCAATTATAGCTTCTTTTGTTACACTTAAGAATCGCCATCTGCATTGGTAGGGTCCCGTCCTCCCCTGAGTCTGTAATTACCCTGATTAATTGTTTGTTGAGAAAATTGGCTTTACTCCCCAAGTACCATGGATTTGTAATCAGAAGACCTAGAAAAGAGGAGAAGACACTTTCCAGCTAAAGCCAAAGAATGGATTATCTTCATTAAGAAAATTTTAAGCAATCTACTGAAATTTGTAAAGATGTTTCAATTGAGCAGGAATCTGTCAGAGTTTGCAGCAGCAATTACATTCAGAAGCACACACAAGTAACTGATTTAGCAGGATTCAATAACTTCTCTTTATATAAAATATAACATGAAGTAAGTATACAATACCAAAAGCAGGTTTTTCCAATATGGTAGCAAACACTAGCAGAGGAGAGGAGTTTAGTTGCAGTTTCAATTTAGAGCTCAGCACAGACTAGTTTCAGTTTGAGAGCTACAGAGCTAAGCATGCCCAAGCTCCTTTCTGTCTCCAGCAAATACTGTTTCAGTTTCCAAATAGTCCCCATTGGCCGATCTGTTTCTATGTCTTTTACAAGTCATGAACTCTCATACACTGACAGAATCTCCTCCTCCCTTTCTTATGAAAGCTAATTTTGCAATAATACAGAAAAAAATCTTTTGAAATGCCTTTTTTACTTTGTGCAAAAATGGGGATCTCAAAATGTACATCAAAATTCAATTCTGGGAAATGATGGACAAATGATGGACAAAATCTGCATTGTTCACTATCAGGACCCATCTTACATCTAAATAAAACAAAACTGTATTTCTTCCAAAACACATTTTTTTTCATTCACATGCACATTTGTGTATCCAGTTTTCTTGACTATCCATTTCTATTTGTAATTTTTGATCTCACAAAATTCAGAGGTTGCAGTCTGAAAGAATTTCCTATGGACTTTGGTTGGTTTAACTTTAAGGAGTAGAGCCAGTGAGATTTTCTCCCAGTCTTAACTTCCAACCATGGGTACATTTAAATCAATGCAAAGCTTTGACTAATTAACTTGGGGTCCCCAACCTGAGGGGTGATCATCACCAGACCATGTGAGCAGGTGCCGGTATGGAAGCATTTGCACATGTGCACAGCTCCACTTGCACAAGTGTCACCACCAGAGTCGCAGTCAGTCAGGCCCCACTCATATGAGTATCACCACGAGTGTCACTGGTGGTCACACACCCACTCACATAAGCCTCATTGCGTGCTATCACGGTCCCACTTGAGGAAGGGGGGATCAGATCAAATCCAAAATATATTTGCCTACTTTAGTTCTGGATATGGAAAATGTCTATGCTCCTAACAAAAAAACAAGCCACTGTTTTTGCACATATTGTTGGGTGATGTGCACATATTCTTTTCACAGTTACTTACTAGGTAGGAACCAAAAAGTGAAATGAAATGTGAATAATTACCCTCCCAAAAAAAGTGTTTAAGGAAGATTCTAACTTTTTTGAAAAATGCAAAAGAGGCAGACTTTCAGGTCATATTTTAGAATATGTGCTCCATTTAAAAAAAATTGCATCTATTTTTGGATTTTGTATTGCAATAACACAGCCTTTTGTTGCAGCAGAAAAAAGATCTGGAGCATAAAAATGGTTACATCACAACAGAAATCTCTACTTCATTTAGACGAAGGTAAAATAGTCCTTAAAAATGGATTTAATTGTATTCTCAGGAGGGTACAATAAATGGTTCTTCATTGTTGTTGGGTTATTGGCCTCCTTGTATCCTTGGTTTATAGTTTGTTTGTTTTTAATCACAATACGGTGAAATCTTACTGAAAGAATAACTGCTAAAGTGTGAAAAATAA
Organism: Myanophis thanlyinensis; assembly: GCA_017656035.1. Taxonomy (NCBI): domain Eukaryota; kingdom Metazoa; phylum Chordata; class Lepidosauria; order Squamata; family Homalopsidae; genus Myanophis; species Myanophis thanlyinensis. The sequence continues at coordinate 4,948 of JAEANM010021971.1, forward strand.
AGTAAAGCTCGACAAGATAGCTTTTGGCCCAGCATTTGTACTTAGTTAATAGTTCCATTTCTCATGAAAGAGAAAAAATTCATCACCAGTTGTTTTTTTTTTACCCAGATGCTTCTGCACCACAGTTTATTCAAGCAATTGCATCTTAAGTGTACAATTAAATTTGTACACTGAGATTGTTCAAATTGTCTGCAGTTTCTGACTTTGCAATCAGTACCTCTCTTATTAGAAGGTTTTCAATTGCATGGAATAAGTATAAGCACTGACCATTTTTGGGAATGTTCTTACCTGCAGATGACTGAGGAACATGCAGAAGTTGAGAATGGAGCTCGCTTGCATGACTGAATTCACCGTCTGCTTCCCATAATAGACTTAACCTGTTCTATTTATTTTCTTTAATCCGTTTTCTTAGCACATGGCTAACAGTCTTGGCAAGAGAAGGGGAAGTACAAACAAACGAATGTTTAGATAAATAGATCAGCACAATAGCCTTCGAAATTAATGGTGCATTGTTTGCAGTTCCTCTTGTACTGGCAATATGGAAGACCATTGCTATTTCAAAGAGTTTAGAGACATGTTTGATTTCTCCTCCATATTAAGAAAACTTTAGAGCTCATTCTGAGCTAAGCTGTTTGTTTTTCACTCTTCTTTCTGAATAAAGGAGAAGGGGGAAGGCTGAATAAAAGAAGGCTGAATAAAGGAGAAGCTGCAAAGTGTCTCTCATGTGTGAAAGACAGTGGTGGAATTCAAATAATAAAACCTAAGATTTAATTACTAGTTTGCTCATTGTCTCTGGTTCCAAACGAACTAATTTCCTGACCACCTGATCACTGCCCTGACATTTTATCAAAGCATCTCTGTAGCAATAAATGTATAAAACATGAATTAAACATGAAATCCAGGGACCAAAGAGCAGCTCTGTCAGATTAACTAGATCAGGTGTGTCAAACTCAATTTCATCGTGGGCCGCATCATGGTTGTGTTTGACCTCAGGGGCCAGGGTAGGCCTGGCCCTGATGGGTGGTGGCCAGCTCAACATCACTCATGTTGGGGGTGCCTGTGGTGGCCTGAGCACTCTGCCAGTGAAAATGGTCTTGAAAGCTATATTTTCGGTTGTGCAGGCATCCTGCAACCCTCTACCAGGAAACAAAGCTCAGGAGGGCTGCCCATGGCCCTTCTGAGCTCCGATTTTGCTGGCAAATGCCCCACAGGCTGGTCCTTTCCTGTTTCCAGGGTGGTCCCATGGCCCCGATCTAAGCACCTCATGGGCCGAATCTGGCCTGCAAGGCCTTGAGTTTGACACACCTGAACTAGATCATCCAATGTTGTCTTCCTCATAGTTGCCAATGGGATACTAATGCTGCAGATATGAGCATCCTTCACTTTTGTAAGTTTATCTACTCCATTTTATGTCACTTCCTCCCACAGCTCAGGGAAGCATTCATAGTGACAATAACTTGGACAGTGACATAACTTGGACAGAGAAATAGTAAGTAAGCCATTCAGAATCACATTTGTCTGCAATGGTATAGTTTCCCGCTTGAGCAGGGGGTTGGACTAGAACATCTCCAAGGTCCCTTAGAACTCTGTTGTTCTGGGGAGGGGGTGGCAATTAGTCCATATTTATAGTGGTTTGCCGTGTCCAACAGTCACATGCAATGCAATTTACATTTTGTGAACAATGGCTTCATTTAATGACTATCATCTTCACTTAACAATCGTGACGATTACTTAACAAACAGCAGAAAAAAAGGCTATAAAATCAGATCACACAATGACCTGTTTAATGACCTACATCACCTACAAGCATAATTCCAGGTTCAATTCCAGTCATAAATTGAAGACTTCCTATAGAACAGACTAGAATGGGATCATATACATTTCCTGCTCTGATCATTTCAGCAAAATGAGTATCCATAAGCAAAATCCCATTTTTACTTCTGCACTGTAGCTATTTCTATGGGAGACAAATACAATTTTTAAGAGCAAAGACGTCTTTAAAGTCTTGCAGATTTGTAGTCTTGCAGAATCAGTACTTTTATTTTTCATATCCAATTATTTTATGCCTTTCTGGAAAATCCCATGTTATCCAACCAAATGGCAAGACTCTAATGCTTGTAACTTTACTTTTGAAGAGTGAATAGAATTCAGGTAGAAAGGTCATGCCATCATCTAGAAGGTTAAACTGAAACTAGAAAAGCAGGCAAAATTAGTTTCACCTTTCAACTTTCCACTGGCAATTGCCTATAGTTCTTTTCTTCCTTTTCGTTTTAATGAGACTGAATTCTGAAATTCCCCAATACCACTATATAGCAACTTTCGGCAGTAACAAACCAGATCTCATTATTGTGAGACAATTTTAAGCATTATCCTGCTTAAAATGGTAGAAGCTCATGGCCAGTCCTGATGGAGATGTAGAGCTTGAGACCAGAATCTCAATGGCTTGGGACCTGGGTACTTACGGGACCGCCTGTTGCCACCATCAGCCTCCAACCGACCAGTGCGTTCCCACAGGGCAGGCCTCCTTGGGGTCCCATTGTCGGGTCGATGTCGCCTGACAGCCCCGAGGGTTCGAGCCTTCTCTGTGGCTGCGCCCTCCTTATGGAACGAACTCCCCCCTGAGATTCGGACCATTACAGACCTCCAGGCCTTCCGGCATGCCCTAAAAACCCACCTTTTCCAGCTAGCTGGTCTGGCCTAACACCTTAACTTTTGGGGTTAAATTTTAATTGTTTATTTTTAAATTTTAAATCTTAATTTTAAATTTCTTATATTTTAATTTGGTTTTATAAACGTCAAATTTTAACTGTCTAATTATAATTCTTAATTAGCCTTTATCTAATTAATTTTAACTAGATTTTAATTGCTATATCTGTATCTTTTATCTGGCTGTGCACCACCCCGAGTCCCTTGGGAGAGGGGGAGGTATATAAATTTTGCTAAATAAAATAAATAAATAAAAATCTGGGTACCTTTACAATTCCTGGGGAAAAATATATATATATATTGTGGCATAGGAAGAAACATAATTTGTGCTAAAATGTCCCTCTTTACTGTCTTAGCAGAAAATTCAAGTGGGTAGACCTCAATAAACAGAATGTTCCTTTTTTGCCTTCTAAACATAGATTTGATGCTTGTGCTATCTCTAATAAGGAAAAATTAACAGTAAAATGCTAGTTTTATAATAAAATAGATAAGGTTCTTCTGAGATTTCTATTGCTTCTCCTTTTCATTGTAGACTCCAAGCTTTAATATTTCCACTGCTTTTAAACTAATATTTAAAAAAAAAATAGCCTCTTTCTTATTTTCAACAAACTATTGTTCAAATGGGCTCAAACTACAAACAAATAAATTAAAATAAAATTAAAAGATAATTAAATATGCTTCTCCAACGGTGAAGCAAACAAAGGCATAATGGAAGACTGATTTAAAAGATTTCTTCCATCACTGTGTCTCCTGCATCTTGAAAGAAAGAGCTTTCAAATTAACTGTAAATTGAGAATGGCTCTTAAACTGCATTCCTCATCATTTGTAATTTAGAAAGCAGGATACAATGTCATATATTATGGAATGATGCTTAAAAATCACTGGTCCATAGCAGAATCTTACCTGCATATAAAATATAATTATATTACAGCATATATTAATGAAAACTGCATACAAAATCATGCTTCTCGAGGCTCATTGTAGACAGCAACAAATATTGATCTTTGCTTTTTTTTAAAAATAAAAATGGTTTGTCAGTAAAACACAAACACGTACAAAATTAGTAAAAAAAATATAGGTATTAAGATCAGATTTAGAATGAACTATGAAAAATGGGGCTGAAACTCTACAGCATGTATTGATTAGGCTGTTTAAAGGCCAAAATATGATATCCTAGAGTTTCTGACTAAGAAGGAATCCAATATATCTGGAGGGTAACAGGTTCATCTTGACTGTTTTATATCTTGTGTGAGCCTGCTTTTATTTCAGATGTGTTACAGAATCCCATGTATTAAAGAAGCGGAATCAGAGAAAGTGTATATAAGAAGGGCAAAAAAGAAGACAGTTTTGGTCAGCTACATAAAATATACACCAATTACGCAACGAGTTCCAAAGTCAGGACTCACAACGAATCAGAATATTTTTTTTTTACAAACGTGTGGCTTTGGGTTTGGTTTAGAGTTGCTTGCCTTCTGCTTTTTACATCTGGCCAGTTAAGCTGCTGAAGAAATAAGCAGCCCAGCTTTCATGGTGCAGTGGTAGTCCTTGACTCACGACCACAATTGAGCTCAAAATTTTATTCTTCAGTAAGACAGTTGTTGAGTTTTGTCCCATTTATTAAAGTCACTTTTTCAGTGCTGTTGTAATTTTGGTCACTAAATGAATGACCAAAGGTACCTGTATTCTACAGGTCACTAAACGAATGACCAAAGATACCTGTATTCTAAGACCATGTCATCAGTTTTCAGCATTTGGAATTTGACTGGGCGGAACTGAGAAACACAGGTGTGGCTTGTATTTGTCTCAAAACCCATTTGAATCTCTTTATGAGGATCTTCTGCCGTGGGAAAATGTGTAAGTTCATCCAAATTCTCTTATTTTCTTCTCTCCCAAACACAACCTTAGCTGTGTAAACCAGCTAAGCCAGTGGTGGGATTCAAATAATTTAACAACTGGTTCTCTGCCCTAATGACCAGCTGAACCAGCACTCCATCTACAACAGATGATGCCAAACTATAGCCAGGAAAATAATGGAAGACCCCAGTCACCCGAACAACAGACTGTTCACCATGATGTGGTCAGGAAGGCGCCTCCGTTCCCTGAAAGCCAACACAGAGAGACTAAGGAGAAGCTACTTCCCACAGGCAATACGGACCCTAAACCAAACCACAACAAACCCAGGACTATAAAGTATCCCTATAATCCCTAATTTATTATCCCTCCCTGTTCCTATTCTCTTGCCCTACTACCTACGGTTGAATGGTTGCATATCCATTTCACTGCATTTCGTACCATGTATGACTGTGCATGTGATGAATAAAATTTGATTTGATTTGATTGATTTGAGTTCTCCGAACTGCTTAGAAAGTTAACAACCGGTTCTAGCAAATATGCGCGAACTGCTTGAATCCCACCTCTGAGCTAAGCATGTCATGATATTTGATGAGATGACTTGCTTTCAGCACACTTTTAAATCTCACGTGTGCAAAACGTATTTGATCTTTCCGGCTAAGGATTCTGGAACTTGAAGGCCAACATAGATGGAAGGTGGAAGGGAAGAATGATTTCTGCATTTGCAAATTGAGTACATAATCCGTGAGTTCTCTACCGTTGCAATGAATAAGTCCGGTATGTTTTATGGGATACATAAATGAAACAGGCAGCTTGTAAATATAATGTATCCTCATCCATTTGCAAGCACTTAATTGAAATAAATTTGCCTTCTGCAAATAATTCTTGGCATTTAGTTCAACAGAGAACTTTTTGAAGTAAGGCCATTGCTCCATGATCGGGTTACCTAGTTTAAGTAATGAAAGGTCTGCAAGACAACTAAACAAATTCAGACAGCACCCAGGATCCCTCATTTGAACCCTGACTTACACATATTCTCCTTTATTGGTAGAGAACACTTTATGGATGCAACTTTATGCCATTTCCCTATTTTGCAATTGCTCCCTTTTGCTAACATTACCAAAATATTTGCACCATATAAGTAGTCCTTGATTCGCAAGGAAAGTTACAACAGACCTTCTCCCCCCCCCCTGAAAAAAAAATAGCCAAGAGAGGCAGGATAGGGTGTGGAAAAAGGGATACCAAATGTCATACCCATATGGATTACTGACAAGCCTATATTGCTGGCCAGTTGTGGACATTACGAGTGCTTATCAATCCAGAACTATCCCTTATTTAAATATTATCTTTTCAGTCCAGACTATAGCAGACCCCATATTTAATTTTATTTATGAAGATCCCTTCCCCTCCATCCTCCAATCCTAATGGATTTTGGGGAAGATACAAGAAACTCAAAGCTAAAATTATCCTGGGATATTGTTGTTGTTAGTTGCAAAGTCGTGTCTGACTCATCGTGACCCCATGGACAATTTTCTTCCAGGCCTTCCTGTCCTCTACTATCCCCCAGAGTCCATTTAAGCTCACATCAACTACTTCAGTGACTCCATCCAGCCACCTCATTCTCTGCCGTCTCCTTCTTCTTTGGCCCTCCATTAGACTCTTCTCCAGGGAGTCCTTCCTTCTCATTAGGTGGCCAAAGTATTTGAGTTTCATCTTCAGGATCTGGCCTTCTAAAGAGCAGTTGGGGTTGATCTCCTCTAGGACTGACTGATTTGATCACCTTGCAGTCCATGGGACTTGCAGGAGTCTTCTCCAGCACCAGAGTTTCAAAGGCCTCCATTCTTTGGCGTTCAGCCTTCCTTATGGTCCAACTTTCACAACCATGCATTGCAACTGGGCAAACCGTAGCCTTGACTGTACACGCTTTTGTTGGCAGGGTGATATAAATATATATTTTTGGATATAAAACACACTAAATGAAAGCAGTCAACATAACCAACATTATCATGCCATCCACAGTAATGTTGAAAGGGACACTATATGGGGGTGCATTTATATCTTGGGGATATAAAACACAGCCTAGCCATCTTGCAAAATCAAAAAAATCATGCACTGGACAACTTCTGAAAGACCAACTTATAGGAATTGCTCCAGATAACCTGAAGCAAAAGGTGTGTAGTAGTTTAGTTTAGTTTAGTTTAGTTTAGTTTAGT
>JAEANM010021972.1:0-11717 GCA_017656035.1 Myanophis thanlyinensis
CCAAGCATTATTATTCTATCTAAACAAAAATCCAGTAAAAGGTTAGCAACTATAGAGCCAAAAGCAGAAGCAAGAGAGGACAATCAGAATGCACAGTTAGATGGCACCTACTCTCAAAAAAAATGGCAAAATTTCCAAAAGAAAAAAAACAGTATAAAAATTTATTATATTCCATAGCCATAGAATACTGCTTAGAGAAACCTCTAGAGAGCAAATGTGCCACAGAAAGAGAATGTCAAGTTGACATAAGATGGAGTAAGAATGGACTCAAAGTCTAAACCATCTTTATTATTGCAAATGTTACATGACACTCTATAGAGATTTACCATAACTGGATCCAACAAACTACACATCAGAGGAAGACAAGCATCCCAGAAGCAGATAATTTGTAATCCTTTTCTTTAAATCAGCAAGAACCCTAAAATAGACAAATTCACACGATTTAAAGTCAACCGTTTGACTGGTAAATCTTGGTGACTCTAAGAATATTGAAAGAAGTGCAAAATGGCCGACAGGCTGTGGATTCCTCACTCTAAACATTTCAAAAAACAGTGCAATGAAAGAAAAGCTTCAGTTGCTGAATGAAGTAGAGGTTTGACAAGCAGCTCTGAAGATCACGATGCACCGGGGCCGAAGGATGCAAGAGACAGAGCAGAGGACTGATACTGAGAAAATAAGACCTCAGAACAATTCACTTAAAAGTTGAAAGTAAGTTTCATAGTGATCCAGGATTGTTAAAAGGGACAAACTAACTAGGCTACAAAAACAGCATTTCATTAAGTAATCAGCCTTAGACCAAACAAAGATCTTAACATGAGATGGTTTGTATCATCTGGAGGATTTAAATAAAGTACCATTTGGAGGAAGGGGACCTGCACCAATAAATTGATTCTCTGTGTTGGTTGTCTATTTCATTGTTTTTTTAAAAAAGAAATAAACCTCATAGGTAAAAATATATAATTACTCAGAAATATCAAGTGTATGACACCTTTGTCTAATTACAGTGTAAGAGGGCTCAAGGAAAATCAGTAAAAGATGTACGATAATATAGAAGTTGAATCTTAGGCATGTTTTTTTTTTTTTAAAAAAAAGAGCTTTTACTTAGGGATAAGAATCAAATAATTGCTGAGGGTTAGTCTTTTAGTACATTAACATTCTCCTTATGTCATCTACCAATGCTGATTCATGATCAATCTTCTTTTTACTGAGGTAGCATTCCTAAATTCTCTGTATTTTTCATCTCTCAGCTCAGTATTTTTAAATATAGTTCAGAAGTATTTCATAATACTAAAGGAAGCACTGAGATGATTATTCAGATTAACAATGATGCTTGGCCAGCAGGCAGAGACTGATCGATGTCTGTGTTTCATCAGACTTTACTGATGAAAGTGGCAATGAGTAAAACCAATGCATTCCCCCAGGTCAGGGGTGGGCAATTACGGCTCCTTCATGACTCGTGGACTTCAACTCCCAGAATTCCTGAGTCGGCCATGCTGGCTCAGGAATTCTGGGAGTTGAGTTCACGAGTCATGAAGGAGCCGTAATTGCTCACCCCTGCCCCAGGTTATGAACCAGCCAATTAACAATTTACACTGCTAACTACAGTCTCCCCAATATCTGGTTAGCCCCTCCAACCATCTTCCAAGAAACTGTTCAAACCTACCGTTTCTGATGTTCCTTTGCTCTATATACTATATTGCAATGTTACTCAACCTTGACAGCTTTAAGATATGTAGACTTCAACTCCCAAAATTTTCCAGCCAGCATAACTATTTGTCTATTTTAGGGTTCTTGGCTGATTTAAAGAATAGGATTAGAAATTAGCTGCTTCTGGGAGGCTTGCCTTCCTCTGGTGTGTAGCACAGCTGGCTGGGGAATTCCTGGAGTTGAAGTCCACACATCTTAAAGCTGCCAAGTTGAGAAACACTGCTACACCGAAAAGAAAGGTGCCTAGTTAAGCTAACTGCACAGACATGACCATATGGTTTTCTTGAGAATACAGTATCTATTTATCATAATCTTCTGTCAGATTGGTTTTTAGGCTCTCCAGCACTAATCACCAGTTACCAAACAAGTCTGACCCTGCTTAGCTTCAGCCAGCTACATGCTACCATCTTCTGCAACCCAAACTAATACAAATCATTTTACAAGGGAATCTGGACCAAGAGCAGCCAAATGTTCAGGACAACTGTTTAGATGGTCACTGGAGATTTTCTGTATTTATTGATGAATTCACCAAAAGTATTTTGGCAGAGTAGCAAAGAAGTGAGTTAAACAGACATATTATTTATTTAATATTTGTGCTACCTTTCTATTTGCAAATGTGATGTTCTGGTTAAGGGATTGGATTATAACTAGGAAGATCCATATTCAAACCAACCCTCACCCTTGGATTTCATCAGATGCTTTAAACTACTCATTTAGTCTTAACCTAACCCGGGGGCCTTGAGTTTGACATCCCTGATCTATAGCAAGAGGTGATCCACATTCAAAGTGCTATGGCTACCTTGCAAAAAATGACATTTTTTTAGCTTTAATCACCAGTTTGGTAGCCTCCTAGAGACCTTTGTGTGTCACAGATGTAAGTCACAATGGTGGAGGAGCAGGTTCCCTCTGATAGGAGGAGAAGAGAGGCCTTCATCCCTGCAGACTAAAAGGTCAGTTACTGTCAGTTATCAGAGGGAAGATGCTTTCCTAGAGAGAAGCTGCCCTTCGGTGGGGCTCTAGGACTCTAGCTTCCCACCTTTTGTAACCCCTTCACAGAGGCGTGAGTAAGGGTCAGAGTTTTGGTTAGATTTAGGGTGAGGGTGAGCGGGTGAGGGACAGGCTGAAGGGGCAGGTGAGAGGGGCAGGATCAGGGGAGGGGGCAGGGAGGGAAATGGAAGAAAAGTAAATGGGGGGTAGGGAGGGGAAGGGAGGAGGAAAGGAAGATGAGGAGGGGGAGACAAGGCAAAAGAGGGTTTGTTTGTTTGTTTTTTAAATGCCTTTCTGGACACAAGATCATATTAGGCTTTCCAAAAGCTGTTCTTCCTTAAATTTGCCTCTTCCATTTCAGAGGCCTGAATGCGAACAACTGAGCTCTAAGCCGGTATGAATTTGCTGTGTTCCACAAACCAGCACCCCCCCCCCCCCCGGGGCTTCAAGGTGGCTCCCTCTCGGTCTGCCCCATCTCCCATTTATTATTTATTTATTTTATTTATTTAAACTTTTATACTGCCTCCCTCCCGAAGGACTCGAGGCGATGTACAGCCATCTAAAAAAAACCACACAATAAATAATAATTTAAAAACAAATTAAAAGTTAAAACTAAATTGGATGGCTGATCACAATTTAAATTTAAAACCTAATATGAAATTAAAAAATTTAAAATTTAACGTTAAAAATTTAAAACCCAATTTAAAAACCCCCAACTAATTAGTACTAGGCCAGACCGGCCTGTTGGAACAAATAGGTTTTTAATGCGCGCCGGAAGGTCCATAGGTCTCTGATGGTCCCATGGATGTTGAAGGGAAAATCGTTCGGTCGAAGGGAGCTGGAGCCCAGGGTGAAGCACTCCATGGATGGTGGGGTTGGGGGAGCGGATGGGGGAGCATGGTGGCAGCTTCTCACTCAAGCCTGAAGATGCCCCTCTCCTCAACCCACACCCTCTGTGGAGCCAAGATTCAAGGAGGCTTTCTCCACCTTGCAAGGCTGAGAAGGACCCACACTGCTGCTTTCTCCTCTCTTAACTGCTGCCCTCTGGTGGCCGGGCAGAGAGCAGCCAGGGTCTCCTCCAGTGATTTCCAGCTTGTATTTCAATGGATGTGACCTAAACCTACATTGCACAGTAACGTCCTGTTTGTTGCTGGCTCAGATTCCATTATGATTGTTTATTGCTTGCAAGGGTGCAAAATCACATCCCCCTCCTTCCCCTCCCTTCCCCTCAACCCCCTGCCCAGAAAGTCCCTTCTATTTGATGAGCACTCAGAAGAATTGCACATGAGCCTCCAGCCTTGCGCTTCCCAGCGCTTCCCATGGCCACTCCAGCAACAGCCTTGGAGCTGCCTCACAGCTGCCCCCTCCTCACCACCCCCACCATTTCAACTCTCCATCTGGGTGGCCGGCATGCCTCTCTGGTCACTACCCCTCAATTAGCGTGCCTCTTGGCCACAGCACACCCCATTTCATCCTCTCCCTGAGCAGGGGGCTGCCACCAGTGCCAGATGCAAAACAGGTGAGGGAGTGTGAGAATCATGGGGCAGTGGCTGGAGAGGTGGGCCTGCCACCCAGGTGGAGGGCTGGCACAGTGGGGGCAGTGAGGAGGATGCGGCCCCAGAACTGCCTCCTCCTGGGGGGGAGCAGGCTGTTGATGGCAGTGGCAGTGGCTTTGTCCCTCTGATCCTCAAGGAAGAGGAAGAGGAGACCGCAATGGCAGCCAAGGGACCCACGGGCCTTGAGTTTGACACCCCTGATCTAGGGTATTGGCTATTCCTGCCAGCTTAGTATCATCCACACATTTGGTAAATTCCCTTTCTATTCCCTCATCTAAGTCATTCATGAAGATATTGAAGAGTACTGGGCCTAAGACAGTTTTGTCAAAGGAAATTGTATCCTAAATTTCAGGTCTTTGGAGTCCGCTGAACCACAATTCTCAGCAGCCCTGGCCAGTAGGGCTAATAATGAGTAGTGGGGCTTGTTAGATAACATCTGGAGAGGCACAATGGAAAGGCTAGACAGGCTGAATTACTGTATCTGCAGCTTAAACAGTGAAAGGAAACAGCAACAAAAAAGGAAGAAAAACAGGCCAGATTACAAGCATACATAACATTCATGTTTTAAGAAAACTGTTCATTAATAGAAAGCAACACAATTTATTTTGAGTGCTATTCTGCCTTCCATTGGAATCATGTTGCAATTGAAAGAAGTAATATACTACCAATTGCTGAAAGAAAGAAAAAACAGAAGACATGAAACAAATGACCTTCTCAATGCTCATGTTTAGTAATTACAGGTCTGCCCTGGAGATAGAAGATGGAAGGATAACATTAAACGGCTGCCTCCCCTAAAATAGGATATATAAACCTTATGCTCAATAGAATATTTTAACAGGTTTTTTGAATTTTAGAGTTTGGCTTAACAACAACAACATGCAACAAAGTACATCTCCCTTAATATAGCACTACTGAAAGCTGCTGAAATGTTTTTAATTGTGTGCTTGTTACAAACCCATCTAAGCCATTTGCTTCTCAGGATCATAATTGTTTGGCTCTGTAAAAAGTTAGTATTTTGACTATATATAAACATAGAAATCAACCTAACAGATTTATTTTCAGGATATCTGAATCAGCACGTTTTCTGTCAATTAAATCACCGTAAGGATTGTTTTATGCTTAAATATATCATTCACATCTAACAGCAACTTGATATTTGACTATAGTACCCAAAATATCCACACACAAAAGAAATAAACAGAATCCACCAGAACTTCAAAGGCTAATCAATCAAAATAATGTCTTGGGCTTCATACTCATAGGACCTGTTCAGATGGCAAAAATGATTAAGTCAGCAGTTCCCCAGGGAAATTAAGTCCCTCCCATGTGCTAGTAATGCATGATTGCAGATGACCCAGACAGCCAAGTGCTAACCATGAAGTCTTCCTAGCTACTGCAAAAAATTGGTATAACAAAAGAACCCACACTATCATGGTCAGCTTTAAGGTCAGTTTACTAAACTCCTTTCTGCCCTTTCCCCCTCTTCTTTCATTTGGCTGTATGACAAAAAAAAAATGGTGATAGAAAGAGGCTTGCTTTAAAAAAAAAAACTACTTTTCATGGACTTCCTGACTCAGCTGGAAGGAAATCATATCAACATAAATTATACTACCCCCATATGTGCCGTACAGAATTCAGCTCTGCTACTACCCATACAGCTCCTCTATGTGATACTGCAATAGCAGCATTTGCCCAATTTCTATTGCTGAAACTCAAAAATCACCAACAGAGGAAAAGCGTCCATCAACAGCTATGTGGATCGTGTGCTATATTACATTTTATAACAATCATAAAATGAATAGTGTACCCAAACAATCAGAAAGCTAAGAGATGAGTTTAGACAAATCTAAATTTCAATGTTTTTTTAGTGGTTTAGTGGTTTTATTGTTTTTGTTTTAAAATGATTTTAAGGTTTTAACTATGTGTTTCTGAATTGTGAGCTTCCCAGAGTCATTTGTTGAGATGGGCGTCTATAGAAATCAAATAAATAAAATCAGTGATCAATGCAAATAGGTACCGTATTTTTCGGTGTATAAGACGCACCTAGATTTTGGAAGATGAAAATAAGAAAAAAAAGTTGTATTCCGAAAGGATGGGTGGTTTGCCTATTAAAACTTGGCAAAATTAGCTAATGTTATAAAAGAGAATGTATTCAAAACTGATGTGCATAATTATCTAAAGAGAAGCTTGTACCCCATGCCCATTTTATTCTTATTCAAACTATTATGCTGTCTATATATCTATATATATATGTCTTATATATCATACTCTCCTACCACAAATCTTGGAAATTTGGTAAATATACAGCTAATTAACCAAACTTTACAATTACAATCATTATGTGAACAAATGTGACATCATCTCTTCACAGTAGTGCTTGCAGACTTAGGTAGGATCTACAAGTTTATCAAAATGGGGAAAAAAACTTTATTTAAAAAATAGGCATTTGATGACATAGAAAATATTCAAAACTGGAAATGCTGGAAGGCCATAAAGGCTGAGTGATTGTGGGAAGAAAATAAGAAGAGTGAAAGAGAATAATGAAGATTATTGCCTCTGAGGGTAGGGGAGAGAGAATATAAGACATGTGGGGGGGGGGTTTGGGAGGCCAAAAAATGGGTGAAAAATAGGCAAAAATCCAGGCCATTTTTAGCCTCCCAACCCTCCCAAGTGTTTTGTATTCCCTTCCCCCAGCCCCCAGCAGTGTTTTGCAGGGCTCCAGAAGTCTCCGTAAGGCTTATTTTCTCCCCAAACTGGCCCATTTTTCATCCATTTTTTGTGGGGGCGAAAATGAGCCTTGCGGAGGCTTCTGGAGCCCTGCAAAATGCCTCTAGGGGCTGGGGGAAGGGAATACAAGACGCCTGGGAGGGTTGGGAGGCTAAAAATGGCCTGGTTTTTTGCCTGGTTTTCACCCATTTTTTGGCCTCCCAACCCCCCCCCCCTCCGGCATCTTCTATTCCCTGCCCCCAGCCCCTAAAGGAATTTTGCAGGGCTCCAGAAGCCTTTGAAGGGCTCGTTTTTGCCAAAAAAAACCAGCTCATTTTTCATCCATTTTTTGGCAAAAATAAGTGCTGCGAAGGCTTCTGAAGCCATGCAAAATGCCTCTGGGGCCTGGGGAGAGGGAACATATTTGATGGCTGTATTCAATGTATAAGACGCACCACAATTTTCACCCACTTTTAGGGAGTGGAAAAGTGCATCTTATACACCGAAAAATACAGTAGATGGCAAGGTGAACACATCAGCCAAATCTAAAAGCCATGCCATACTAGGAAAAGACTACAGAATTTTTTAGATAATAGGAATTAGATATATACATATACTGTACTTGATATAACCTAGAGTTATTGATAGTTCCTACTGGAAGCTAAATCCAAAGGGAAAGATTTTTGCCGCCTCTTAAGGACAGTTACAGTTTCAAAAATTCCATTTGTCCTTATGGCATTGAATATCTTCATGGAGCTATTCAATCTCTCCCTACTCCAATCAACAATCCCTGCATGCTTTAAACAGTCCACCATGGTCCCCGTCCCCAAGAAACCACATCCTATTACCCTCAATGACTATCACCCTGTTGTCCTAACTTCTATAATAATGAAATGCTTTGAGTGACTAATCAGAGACCTCAAGCCAACGGAGAGAGACTAAGGAGAAGCTACTTCCCACAGGCAATACAGACCCTAAACCAAACCATAACAACCCAAGACTTTAAAGTATTCCTATAATCTACCTCTCTCAATCACTCCCTAACTTATTCTCCCTTCCCTGTCTATACTATTCTCTTGCTCTACTACCTACGCTTGCAAGCAGTCGCATACACATTTCACTGCATTTCATGCCATGTATAACTGTGCATGTGATGAATAAAATTTGATTTGATTTGATTTGATTTGATTTGATTTGGGTCTGCCACCTTCCAGCATCTGGCATTGTCAAGCCAAGGAAAGTGGTATGAACCTACAGATAGTCCTTGACTTATTACCACAATTGAGCCCCAAAATTCTCGTTAAGTGATATATGTGTTAAGTGAGTTTCACGAACTTTCTTCCTCAGTTCTTAAGTGAATCACTGGAGTTGATAAGATAGTAATCCAGTTGTTAAGTGGATCTGGTTTCCCCACTGACTTTTCTTGTCAAAACGTTGCAAAAGACCTTAGGACACAGCAACGGTCATAAATGTGAAGCAGTTGCCAAGCATCTGAATTTTGATCACATGATCATGGGGATGATGCAAAGGTCGTAACTGTGAAAAATGGTCATAAATCACTTTTTTCAGTGCCTTTGTAAATTTGAATGGGCACTGAATGAACTGTTGTAAATCGAAGACTACCTGTATTTAGATTATATATTGATTTATTCCACTATTTAAAGGTAAATACAATTCTTCCCTTTTAAGATCGTATCTTCCTAATTCTGTGCTTTTTTCATTATGGGGTTTAGGTATTAATATTACACTGCAATGTTGTTATTTGATTATTTGATCTATGAGTTCTTATGAAATATTTGGATAAAACAAGTAAAATAATCTGGAATCCACTTACAAATCTGTCTGACTTTAATGTTATTGAATTTTTAAGTAGCTACATATCATAATCTCCAATGCTATTGCACTGAAAGTAAAGTAGTGACAAATATGAGAGCAAACAAATTGCTTTTTGCAAAGCAGACTGTGAGTTAACACAGATACAGCAATATTTTTGAAATTCAAACAATGATCATGTAAACTTTGGGCATAGTCAATAAAGCAACAAAAGCTCTTTTTTTTCTTTCAAATGCTGCATAATGCATGAAGATGCAAATTTAATATTTCAAGGTTTTTATTTACAAAAAAAAATCCATAAGGATTTGGTAGGAAATGAATGTTTCTTTTAGCTCAGTTTTCACTAGATATGAAGTCAAAAAGCTGAACCCACACTAGGTAGCAGAGTCTAGCTCACATCAGCAATTCTTAAAAGCTAAGCAACTTGGCCCTGGTTAAAACTGAGATGGGAAATCACTTGGAATTCCATGGCTGTTCACTAGACTGGAAAATTAAAAAAAAAAACCATCATGGAATAAGGCAATAGCAAATATTTCCATAATATTAGCAAGAAAACTGAATGGATACAATCACAAGGAGCCCAACATCATCTTGAAAGAAACCATTACCTTTTATTCAGGCAGAGTATGATAATATGAAATACAGTATGATAGTATGAAGAATAACGCCAATGCCAAATTGGTTTACATAAATAATAGTATAAACCAAATACAATATCAGTATTTCAGCTTCTAAACTATTCAGTATTTATCAGAATGTTTGCATCTGTACTCTACGAACTTACAGGACTGTTATTCCTCAACCAAATCAGGATGATGTATGTTCTACTAAAAATAGACCTATTGAATAAAATGAATAAAAGTGGAGAAATGCTATTTATTTAGAAAATTTATTAACTTGCCAACCAACCCAAGAAGATACTGTACTAGCACACGTGGTACATCCTGATCAAGCAGGGTTTATTTGTTGCCAATGAGATGCTGACACATCAGTAAATCTTATACCTTTAAATAATCCTGAAGTGTCAACATTTCATTGGATATTGAGAAAGCTTTTGATAAAATGTATTGGCAATGCATATTTTTAATTTTTTTCAAAGTTTTATTTTCCCTCTGGGCTCTTCTTTCTCCCCTTTACTGTTTGATTTAGTTTGGAACCATTAACAACTATAATTAGATCCAAGGCATTCATGTTCTAATTCATACCGATATAAAAAGCAAAGTAACCCCATTTTTAGATTATATGTTGGTATTTATTGATAAGCCTGAGGGTTACTAACCAAAAACAACAACATTAATTGACAATCTGGGAACTCTTTCTGGGTATATTAATTGGTTTACATCTGGATTGATACCTTAGGGAGCTATTAAGTCTTCAAAATCAACTATCTCTGGACAGCCTTGATGGTGCCCAAAGGCAATAATTCATCTTGGACTGAGAATACCTCAAGCTTAACTCAAATGGTTAAATTGAATATAAATATAGTTTGATGAAAAACAGAAAAATAGATTTAGGCAGCTGAGCTTCATTTAAACTGAGTATGTGGGCAAAACTAATATTTGAAAGATGAATATTTCACCATGGTAATGTATACCATACTTGAATGTTATGCCTCCATTTGTTCTTAAGATAGACATACAGAGGTTTTATGTGCTATTTTGTTTGTTTACGAGTTTGTTTGGCAAAATTATTCGGTTTTCTTTCAAAACATTTCTACAGTCAGTTAAGGAAGGCATGTTTTCTTTTTCAGGTGAATGAATAGCAAGATCTATCTATTGTACCAACAGAAGAGAATATTTGTGGCTCAGGGTTGAACTGTGGGGTCCTAGGTTCTCTCTGAGCTTGGCTGTCTTCTTGCAGATGTTTCATTACTTAAGTATATAACATTATCAGTGCTAGTTGTTGTTGTTACTTAGTTGCAAAGTTATGTCCGACCCATCGCGACCCCATGGACAACATTCTTCCAGGCCTTGCTATCCTTTACCATCCTCCGGAGTCCATTTAAGCTCACACCGACTGCTTCAGTGACTCCATTCAGCCACCTCGCTCTCTGCTGTCCCCTTCTTATTCTTCTCCAGTGAGTCCTTCCTTCTTCTTAGGTGGCCAAAGTATTTGAGTTTCATGTTCAGGATCTGGCCTTCTAAAGAGCAGTCAGGGTTGATCTCCTCTAGGACTGACTTGTTTGTTTGCCTTGCAGTCTAAGGAGGAGTGGAGTCTTCTCTAGCACCATAGTTCAAAGGCCTCAATTCTTTGGCACTCAGCCTTCCTTATGGTCCAACTTTCACAGCCAACTGAGAAAACCATAGCCTTGACAATATGCACTTTTGTTGGCAGGGTGATGTCTCTGCTTTTTAGAATGCTGTCTAGCTTTGCCATGGCTTTCCTCCCCAGGAGCAAGTGTCTTTTAATTTCTTGGCTGCAGGCCCCATCTGCGGTGATCTTGGAGCCCAGGAAAATAAAATCTGTCACTACCTCCATTTCTTCCCCATCTATTTGCCATGAATTGAGAGGGCCAGGTGCCATGTGGAGTTTGTTCTCATTTTGTTCTCATTTTAGCGGCTTGTTCCGTCACTGTTAGTGGGAGTGGTCTTGTTGGTTCTTTGATTATGCTGTTGTTTCCTGTTAGATCACTTGGTACGTCCTTGATTGGGGTATTATTTGGTACTTGATTGTTGGTCCAATGTTGTTCTTGGTGTTAATCTACTGTTTTGGAAAATTGGCCTCATGACCATTTTAGAATGAGCATATTTCGCTCCCCAAAAGATTTCAATTTTCTTGAAAACTATAGAATTTTACCGTCTTCTATTTTTGTTACCCTGCTTATCTTTTAATTTTTACAATCATGCTTAGTTAGGAAATGGGGAAAGCCAAATTGGAGAATAGCAAAGCTATCCTTTTGTTGGAGAACCAATTGGGCATGAAGAGCAT
>JAEANM010021973.1:0-11717 GCA_017656035.1 Myanophis thanlyinensis
ATGTGCACACCAAGATATTTGAAGCAGTCCACTCTCTCTACTGGGCTTCCATTGATGACCGGGGTCTGATAGTTTCTCTCCTGTTTCACACTGAAGTCTAAATACTAGTCTACACATTAAATACTAGTTTACATACTAGTCTAAATGAAAGCAATTCATACTCTCTGACATATGTTTTTGCTATATTTCATTCACAAATTAAAGCTACGTCTTCATTTCCCTGAAAATATTCATTACATCTAACCAATAACATCAGACCACTCACATTTATTAATCCTTTCAACTTTCTCTTAACTTTACAAGAGACACACAACGTATTTTTCTTTATGATATTTCATGTATTTGTTTGTAGCATTACTCCTCTTACATTCCACATTACAATCTTTCCCAAGCCGTGGTCATCGCTAGGCAAACTAATAGATGGGATAACTATAGTTTCGATTCATCAACGTCTCCATGTAACATTTTCTAATAATATAGTAAACTGGTAGCCTAAGTTACCAGCCTTAATCACACTGGTGCCATATAGAGGATGTCCTCCTAACAAGAGATTATCAGTCTCCTTGGTCTTATTTTGGACAGTGTGCTATAACTGAAATCTGAAATCAAAACCCAGTTTTATACCAAGCATGCTAAAACATTCTATACAGGTTAAAATATTTAATTTAAGGATTATCTTGCAGGTCAATATACCATTGGCCATGCACTAGTTAAGAGAGAGATGTAGCGTATTACTTAGGTTCAGATATTTTGTTTCCAAGTACATATGTATAATTTATGTAATTGTCTGGTAAAGACTCTCTGTCAAGTGAGGTTAAACAATAATTACAATTTAGTGGAATTATGGAGAAATGTGAACACCTATAATATATGAAAAGGCAATACATGAAATTTTAGCTCTGAGGAAAAAAGTAAAGATTAGGAAGAGACTCAGAAGAACCCCATGATGATACTTCATAGAAAACGAGAAAGAGTTTCTGTCAGACTTTCAAGATTCTGCTGTTACACCCTGAAACCATAAAGTAGCCCTTGAGTAGTCTATTTTCTGATTTGGCCTGCCTCAAGGGGCTGAGACTATCTCAGTTAAGCACTCATCCCCTCCCACTTCTGGAAGCCTAGTATCTTCCCAACACAAGCTAACACATCTTTCAAGCAACTTACTAGTTTTATGTTAAGTCCCTGAAATATATTGCAACAGTGGTATTAACACATTTTTTTTAATTTTAATACATTTTACTCCTGCTCTTTTTTATGTAATCAGTTCTTTGGATTGTGGCAGCTTCTGTCTGATCATGTTATTGCTTTAAATCCTATTGCAACTTATTTGTGGAAGTCTTAGAATAATAGAATTTGTATTGACAATTTTAAAAAAATAAATACAATAAACAAATAAACATATGAGCTTAAAAATCATTTTAGAAGGTTATATGGTGACTATATGCTAAATATCTCATCACATTATATGGAATTCAGCTAAAAGTGAGCTTTATCTCATGATGTGTGAATAGAGACTCTCAAAATCTCTGACAAACTAGAACTATTTTTACCTCTATTTCCATTTTTGATGTTTGGCTTGCTTCTTTAGGCTCCTTCATTATTCCTCTGGAACTTGAGAGAATTGTGTTGACAGTGAAAAATATTCCTGCATAATACAGCGCTTCACTGCAATACATTACACTGAATTGAGGATATGTATGCATTATGTAAAACATGGAAGAAGAAGAAAAGGAAATGCAAGGAATAATACTACATTGATTGCAAGTGTTTTCAAAAAGATTTTTGCTTGGTGGCCTTGGAGTGGAATAAAATGCTCCAGCCAAGGAATGTTTGTTTGTTCGTCTTCAAAAAAGAAACAAACATCTCTCTATATGTTTGTTAAATGATCATATTTTGAGATTTAGCAGAAGGTAAAATTGTCTATACCACCAGAATATTCCCAGATTCAGATTCAGATTCAGATTCAGATTCAGATTTTATTTATCACATACACAATCATACATAGTACAATATGTAGTGAAATGCTTTATATAACCGCTTTTGGTCTTAAAATTAAATTAAAATTTACAATTGAGATTTAGGAAAGCAAGGGGGATAGGATGTCTGTATTCCCCACAGCTACTCACAGCAGTCCTCACTGTATATTGAGGTTGTTTTCTCGAGGTCACTGCCTCGATATCACTGTGGATCCACTCCTGGCGCTGCTGCCTCTGGTGAGCCTGGTTAACCGAGGCTGCTCCTGGCACTGCTGCCTCTGGCAGACTTTCGCTTCAATGTCCTCAGTGCCATCACCTTGGTACTGCCTTGCTGCCTTGGGATTTCTCGGCCACGGGATGTCTCAGCCTCAGGATGTCTTGTCCTTGGGATGTCTCAGGATGTCTCGGCCATGGGATGTCTCAGCCTGAGGATGTCTCGTAGCCTCTGCCTCAGCAGTCTCTCAGGGCCTTTGGAGTCTTCATCTCCTTACCTCAGCACTCTGCTCTGGTGTCGCTGTTCCAGCCTGTCCCGGCAGAGCCTGGTGGTCTCCTGCATCCGTCGTCCCAGCACCATCTTTTTCCTGTTCTTCTCTCAGACCCTTGTGGCTGTTGTTCTCCCAGACTGGCCGGCTCCGGGACTGAACTTGCTTAAGGTTGTGCTCAAATAGCTTAGATTGCTCAGATTAATAAAATCAGATCAATTAAATTAAAACAAAAACAAAAACAGGATTGGAGCGGTCACAATGGCTGCCTGCCTCACCGGCACCATCTTGGGCCTAGACATCGAGAAATTTCAAAGAAGCATTTAGTGGGACCAGATAAATACTTAGGAGGGAAGACAATATATTAAATTTTGTCCAGATTTTCTGACATTTAATTTTAAAGAATTAATATTATTCCATGTACTCAAAGACTTGACATGTTTAGTACTCTGCCTCATTTAGTAGAACCGCTAATATCTCCAGATGCAGATTTCTGGCATTGCTAAGTAGAATTTCCCTTTCCAAATTCTCTGTCATATGATATGGTGACCATATGTCAAAGAGGATATAATCTTCTGTTTGAAGAGATTCTCTGTTTTAGGGGATGTTTATTCAGGATTATATTATTCTATGAGCAGCTGAAATATCCTTCTGCAATTCACAAAGTCAGGGAACAGAATCAAACTACAATACTCTTATAAATCAATATGGAATCAAGTTCAGGAAGTCTTGCAAAGAAATAAGGCCTAGCGCTGAAGATGAAATCAAAGAGTCAAACTAGGGTCAAAGAACATTACCAATTTAGGAGCCAAAATATCAAAACAGAGTCAAGTATCAAGAGTAATTAGATTAGCAGTAAAGAATTTATGAGCCAAGTTCTGTAGTCAACTACAGAATATGACTGTTTCAGTCACTAACTATATCTCAATTAGAAACATTTAACATCAGAATGCTGCTGCTCACTGTCTTAATTATTTCTCAGAGAACATACAATATTTTAGCGTTTCAAGATATTTATTTATAATTCACCTAGGTGAAAGCTGTGACATTGATCTTCCACGCATAAAATGTCAATATTCTCAAAGACTCAGGGGATTCCCTGATTTCTTTTTTCTACCTCAGAATGCAAGCTGGGTTAAGCTGATGTTTTTCTTATCAGCTCTTCACAGTTCATAAGGTTGTACCTTGTAAGTTCTTTTCCATTCAATGAGGAATGGATTGATTGACCTATGGGACATATTTAAAGAAAAAAAAAGCACAGGACAGACAAGTTGCAGGGGTATTAACAATTAACCTTTAAATATCTTCTGAATTATATTGGAATATTCTTTTTCCATAGATTTTGGGATGGATTCCACACACACATATACACACACACCAAATAAAAAAAGTATTGGATAAGAAGTGTCAAAATTCAGTTTCATATCTACAACTCAAGCAGAAGGCTATTCACATACACAAATCTTTCTAATTGCATCAAGGCAGCAAAATATTAAATATTCCAAGTTTTATAATGCCAATCTATTCAGAATGAAGTTTAAAAGTACCCTTATGATAAACCACATCTTTATACAAGTATTTGCCTGACAAAATTTCTTCATCCATTTCTGCATCTTCAGTAAACATTACACAAATCATTTATTCTAATTGTTTCACTGTTTATCTATAACTTATAATAATTCATTTACTTTTTTGCTATTAATTAGAATTATCTTGGTTTTTGATACAAGACAGGTAATCCTCGATTTACAACCATGACTGAGCCCAAAAATTCTGTTACTAAGTGAAACATTTGTTAAGTGAGTTTTGTCCCATTTATGACTTTCCTTGCCACAGTTATTAAGTGAATCCCTGCAGTTCTTAAATTAGTAACATAGTTGTTAAGTGAATGGCATTCCTATTGTCTTTCCTTAACAGAAGGTTGCAGAAGGTGGTCACATGACCCCAGGACACTGCAACCATCATCAATATGAGCCAAGCATATGAATTTTGATTACATAGCCATGGAGATGCTGCAACAATCGTACTGTAAATGTGAAAAACAATCTTACTTTTTTCAGTGCTGCTGTAACCTTGAACAGTCACTAAACAAACTATTGTAAGTCGACAACTGAACTATATTCAGTTCTAGATTTTTTGTTGCATCATACATTTATATAATATTCACTTTGGGGGTGTTCTTGGCAAAATATACAGCATCATCTACATAAAGAATACATGTACACTTTAACACATCTATGTTCCATGATCCAAAGGCCTTCACAGCAGTGGTGGAATTCAAACTTTTTTACTACCAGTTCTGTGGGCGTGGCTTGTTGGGCATGGCTGGGGATGGTCATGTGACTGAGTGGGCAGTTTCTATAAGCAGGGCAATAAAGATTAGGTTAGAAACAACATCAGAATGGTTTTTTCCTACCTTCCTTGCAGAATTAACCCTGTAAAGTGGAAAAAAAACCAAAAGATTTCCTTTAACAACCAGTTCTCCAAACTGCTTAGAAAATTCACTACTGCTGAATTTCACCTCTGGTTCACAGTTTCCAAACCTTCTGTTATATTTATTTCATTACATAAATGACAACAGATGAAGAACACTGTTTCTAAATTCTTTAGTTCTCTCCATTTATAAAGAGTGACTCTTCATGTTGTTTCTCAGATCAGAATAATATAAATTTAGAATTGGGTATAGGAATAAGGTTTCATTGTATTTTTACCTGGGTATTAAAGAACTTTACATTAGACTCCAGTGTCTCACAAACCACCCGCTTCTTTTACTACTTCTTTGTAACTATCATATGTAACATCAAATACCTTGATGTCCACAATTAAGGAGGAATGAACAGTAGACTCTCGTCCTGAAAATGAATCAGGAATGAGAGACTATCAAATATTAATTTCTTTTATTATTTGTAGGAGGTAAATATCCCCCCCCCCCACACACACATTTCCAGATCTGATGTTTCTCTCAGCACCTGCCAACTAGGTACAGTACTCAAGAGACAAAGCAAAGAGGAGTTGCTTTCATGATGTGAAGAGCAAACGTTCACTTGGGATTAGTCTCCTTCTCCAGCATGCAGCATGAAATTAATAGTGCTTTCTTTTCTGTCACTTAATTATTGGCTTGGACTGTATGGTTGAATTATACTGGCATTTTCTAGAAAGAAGAATGTGAATTGTAGTTTATCTTATTGACCTAACTTGCTTAAGGTTCTAACTTTTGTCTCACATTTGAATACTAAAAAGAAGGATCTTTTCTGTTCTGTGAGAAGATTATAATTTATCCTGTTCTGGTTTAAGATAAACATTTGTTCCTCAGGAAAGTAAAGGTGTGAGAATGAAAGTATGAGGATAACCTTTTAGGTGAGTTGGCTACAGTGGTGGAATTCAAAGTTTTTCACTACCTGTTCTGTGGGAGTGGCTTGGTGAGCGTGGCTGGAAGGATCATGTGATTGGGTGAGCAATTTCTGTAAGCAAGACAATAAAGATTAAGCTAGAAACAACACCAGAATGGTTTTTTCCAGCCTTCCTTACAGGATTAACTCTGTAAAGTGGAAAAAAACAAAAGGAGATTTCTTCTAATAACCGATTCTCTGAACTGCTTAGAAAGTTTGCTACTGGTTCTAGCGAACCTGATAGAACCTGCTGAATTTCATCTCTGGTTGGCTATATTCAGCTAATTTGCAAGATCAGGGCTGTCAAACTCATGGCCCATGGGCTGGATGTGTCACGAGCTGGCCCTGATCCCACCTGGTTTAGGGGAAAAAAGTCCTGATACATCATATGACATTGCCATGACGATGTGAGTTTGACATCCCTGTGCAAGATGATTAAAGTTGTTCTAGATCAATGTGGATTTCAAATCCTGAAGTCTACTGGGTTTATTCCAGGAAGATTGGCATGTTCCTGAAACTGAGTTGATAGCTTAATCTGCTTTGTCTTCATTTAATATCTGCAATTCTGCACTTCTGAACTGTTACTATAAAAGTTTGGAGTGCAGCAAGAGTGTGAAACAAATTTCATTGGTAACTAAGCCGTGATGGTAACCAAAACTATTTTTTCTCAACTTTGCTCAGCACATCTTTTTAGAAACCAGGCTTGGCTTTCCACTATTTCTGTTATACTGACAGTCCTCAATTTACAACCATTTGTCTAGTGACTGTTCAAAGTTACAACAGTACTGAAAAAAAGTGACATGTTTCACACTTATGACCATTGCAGCATCCTCAGGGTCATGTGATCAAAATTTGGATGTTTGGCAATTGATTCATATTTATGACAGTGGCAGTATCACACGGGCTCATGTGATCACCTTTTGTGACCTTCTGACAAGCAGAGTCAATGAAGAAGCCAAATTCACTTAACAACTGTGCTATTAACTGAACAACTGCAGCAATTTATTTAACAACCATGGCAGTGAAAGTTGTAAATGGGGCAAAACTCACTTTACAAAGGTCACTTAACAAATGTCTTACTAAGCAACAAACATTTTGGGCTCAATTGTGATCATAAGTTGACGACTACCTGTAATTGCTTCCCAATGTATTGCAAAGTCGTTCCTTAACTTGTCTTTAAAGTGAGCTCATAAGTTCATACTGGGCTACATAATCACCTTTCCCAAATCACTTGTAAAAATGTTCATTGATTTTTAAAGTTCCAAACAGGTTCAGAATAGGACATTTTTTAAAAAACAGGTTCAAAGTTATGAATTTGCCTAATCATTACCTGTTAGCTGCCTATTAAGCAACCAAGTTAAAGTGTCATTTGCCCATTGAAGTTTGGGAGTTGGTAGGTTAATGGCCATTTACTGAAGATGTGCCTGGCACAGGTCTACAATTCTCAAAAGGTAGGTCTGAAAAGGTTGGTGACACTATATCCAGTTAATATAATAAGGCTGACAATTCAGGCTTTGCAGTTGAAACAGATGGCTGCTAGGATGAACTATGAATATTTTCACTCTCGAGTTGCTAATTTAGACAGTTCAGCATCCGATTCACAAAGGAAACACACCAAGCTGACTCTAATACAGCTGACACCCTCCCTCCCATCTTATATGTTGCTTTGATTGAATGATAGGAAAAAACAAACTATCCATCTTGTCCTTAATAAGAAGGTAATTAACTTTTTAAAAAAAAAAAATCCAGCATTTAGTATTGATTTTTTTGTTATTTCTGCAGTTGACAAAGAGGAATAGCAATATCTGGAAAACTGCAAGAATTTATGTGACAGGATGAAAAGACCAGTGGAGATTTAAATTAATATATTTGATTATGAAAACCTACCAGTTGGTTGAGACCATATCCAGCATAGCATCAATTATCTGACTGACCTGGAAAACATCTAATAATAAAAGGTTTGGATACATGGAGATGGCTTTTTCATTGGATTAAAAAGCTATGAGATAATGTGTTTTACAGCAAATTTTGTTGCTCCTGAGAATAGCTCCCACAAGATGATGCTGAGAACATTTTGCCTCTACATATAGAATCTGGTTTATGAGATTACTCAGTGTTGCATCTTGTCTTCCATCTTTGTCATTTATGTACATTAAAATGCCAAAGAAATATCATCAGGAGATCTGAGATACATTATGCTGTCTCCTTTTTTCCATCTGATTCCAGAGATGGAGTATGAATTTTATATCAGAGTATTAATTCAATGTTTTAGATTGTTGAAGGTTTGGCTATAAACTCATTAAATAAAGCTTAAAGCAAGGAAGGTGAAAGTGCAATTGTTTTTTTGGGGGGAGAAGGTTGATTTGTAGAAGCCTATACAAATTTTAGTTGGTGGAAAAGATCTTATTGATAGCGATGAATAATCCATCTACTAACTTATGTTGGAATGGCTCAGGAATAAGACAAACCATTTCTCATGTTGAGAAGAAAAAGAAGAGAGGATCAGGATTTTGATATAAAATCCATCCGGCTTTATATCTTTTACAAAACCCACAGTATCACAGGTTCTAATCTAATGTTAATTAACGCTTTCATATTCATGAAATGGGAAAGATGATATAGTTTACAGCAAAAAGAATGTGAGCATCACTTTGTATTTAGAATGCATTTTATAATATGGTATAACTTACATGCTTCGATCTCAAATAAAAATTAAGACTTGAAAGGTGAGGAAAAATCAAATTACAATTCTACTTTTAGATTGTAAAGTACATGCTATAAAGAAAAATGTTGCCTAAGATAAACAGATAATGAATACCTCAAACTTAGCATGATGACTTACATTGAAAAAAATCCATGCAATTATCAGCATGATTAAAAGCGGTTGACCATTGCCTTTTTCTAGGATATGTTTTCATTTAGCCTACACTAGTCTTGGATTTTCTTAATAATTTCCATTCTCATTTGGCATGATCCTATTTAGCTTCTCAAGATCAAAGTCAGTTGGGTGCTACCACCTAGCTGGGATGATTTAAAAAAAACTGATGTCATAGTAAGTCCGTCGTATGTTTCTTTTTCCTATGTTACCTAAATCATCTTTCTTAGCTCTGTTTAAGACTCCCAATATTTAAGAAGGAGAGTTGTGACATTCAATAAGCTTTATTAATCCAGAAAAACCAACAATCTGCAACTTATTTAGGTGATATTGGGCAATGTAGGAAGCTTAGAAGAAATGAATCTTATTAATTTGCTTACTAGTAAGCACCTTTAAAGTTTTTCTTACTGTTCAATCTTTGGAAAATCTCAATGTCTCAAAGAAGGAAGAGCAGCCTGGAATTTTAAATATAAATCTAATTGCATGAAAAGACTCAGATCAGGACTTGATCCAGAAGTGAAATTCAGCCCGTTCACACAAGTTCTATAGAACCAGTTATTAGAAGAAATCTCCTTTTGTTTTTTCCCACTTTGCAGGGTTAATCCTGTAAAGATTAATTTTATAGGGTTAATCCTGTAAATAAGGCAGTTGTTTCCAGCCTAATCTTTATTGCCTTGCTCACAGAAACAGCCTCTCCCCTTATTACATTGTAAATTTGGTGAAGTTTACTTCTGTGCTTGGTGATGTTACAGAACTGGTAGTAAAAAAAAATGAATTTCACCACTGACTTGATCTTCTTTTTTAAAAATTGGCCTACAAAAAATTGCTATTCATTTCTTTCTCACTGCTGCGACTACTCTCATTTGTAATTCCAGTTCTCACTTTTCAGTAGGCTTTCTTGCTTCAAAATTACCTCCCTGCTTGCCCTACTTTGTGACTCAACCTGTGCCTATAATCTCATGCTTTTCTACGTTTATCATTTGTCCTGTCAATTCAATTTGCTTCCCTGAGATATAGCATCATTCAAGCCCTTCTTTCTCTCTGTCTCAGCTATTCCAAAACCTAATGCCCTGAAGATACATTGGATATGAATTCCCAGAATTCTAATCACAAAGGACTATGGGTGACAGGAATGTGAATTGGAAATAGCCATTGTCATAATTCTGGAGAACAGAGAAGCAGCAGTTGTGGGAGAAAAGCAGATAGAAAAAAATGGATTTCAAACTATGTGGAGAAAGCGATCATTAGATAAGAAAGTGAGTGAAAGAGGAAGACAAAACATTTTAGGACTCTTTTAAAGTAAGGAGATAAGAGGTAAAGAGAGAATTTTACTCTTTTCTGTTCCTTACTAGGAAAGAGTAAGTGGACCACCAGAGTATGGCACCAGAATGCTACATTCATCCCAGTGTTTAGAAAGTCCCTTGAAATTATGCATGCAATTCTACAGTTAGTTGTTTAAAAGTTATTCTTTTTATGTTTTCATCATATTTTATTACTGAATGCAAAGTTCAATGCAAGCATATATCAATACCAAGTTGTCCCAAATTAACTAATCTGTCTAACTAGAATTACAAGGGCTTGTTTTACTAAGTTTGATTGACTTTTTGATGGCAAAACTATCTTGATTTGTCTTATAAAAAGTAGCATTGTTGCCTTAAAAAAAGCCAGTGAACTTTCTTGCATTTGGGTTGATTGATAACCCTAAACCTGTTTTTTTACTCTGGTGGTGACATGGAGATAACTAACACAATCTATGTAGAGTAGAAAGTTTAAAAACACAGATTAATATGAAAAGGAAAATATCTATTCGGATTATCTAAAAATTAAAAGTCTGGCTTTTTCCTGCTGAATCAAAATTGGTTATTCTTGAATTCGCTTCTGTGTGATGGTGTTAACTTATTACTGAAGCCAAGTTCTGAGACCCAAGTTTTGAAAAGCAGTCTACTGTACTTGAAAAAAGATGGCATATCTATTGTCTCCTTTTGTTTCCATTGTAAAAGAAAGCATTGTCTTTTTTTCTTCCCTCTATCCTCTCCCCAACTGGTTTTGGCTTTGCACAGTCAAATCAACCTGTGTCAGGTTGGCTTTCATGGTTCGGTGGGCACAAAGCAACAATGATTGCCTTTTTCAGCCATCCTGCTGAAAATTATTTTGCTTATCATTCAATTTAAAGTGCCCTTCTGCAAAACCATAACCTATCAGCAGAAAAGAACTGATTGCCCACTATGACTTTTTTTTTTTAGTATTGCCTGGGTCAGAAATAAAACAACAAAAAGCAGGCATGGGAAATAAAGCAGAGTGGGTAAAACATAGCCAGGAAAAATGAAGACATGCTAAATGGCCTGCTTAATAATCTTATATATTACTTTACATATCCTTTTATTGATGAAATTTGTCATTACTTCCTCTCTTACTGTACATGCTGTATAGAGTGTAGTTAGCATTTATTTCTGTATTAGTTTGCACTTTTTCAGTAACATTCCATTCACCATTCATCCTCTTCAAACTAAAAATATGAAATCCTGCAAAACAGGACTCATAAGATTATAAAAGCAAAAAGTGATTATTTAAGCTGCTGAACTCATCCTTTGCTTCATGTATATATGAAAGAATGAGTATCAGTGATATCCTCACAGATAGAGTTTGCATCTCTACACTTTGTCATCTCCAGGCAGCCAAGGATATGAACGAATTTCTTGGTTTTTTTTTATTGTACTATGATCTCTCAGTGGTCCACAGCTTTGATTAAATCCCAATATATCATTTATTTATTTATTTATTAATCATATATATATACCGCCCCATCTCCGCAAGGACTCGGGGCGGTTTACAGCTGATAAAAATACAATAATAACATTTAAAAAACCACTATAAAATCATTAAATTTGCTGTATAAGTTAAAATTTCTACTAAAAATTCTAAAAAGTTAAAAAATTTAATATATTAAAATTAATTATCCCGAATGTCAAGGTATCAGGCCAAACCAGCTAGTTGAAAA
>JAEANM010021974.1:0-11717 GCA_017656035.1 Myanophis thanlyinensis
TGAGAATTTATATAAACTGTAAGTGAGGACTATGAAAAGATAGTATAAATAATTTGTAACCAATGGACGCACTATAAAAAAAAAAAAAGGTTGACTCAGCCTTCCATCCTTCTGAGGTGGGTAAAATGAGGACCCAAATTGTTGGGTATACAATTCTAAGTGCTATTACTATTTTCACTGATTTTCATCAAAACATTTTGTTGGCCCCTAATATTTGTAACATGTACTTGATCATATAATTCTCCTATGTACAAACACAAAAACATAGCAATGTCCAGCTCAATCAGATTCCTGGCCCAGCAGAAGTCCTTCAAAGTCAGTCACATTGTCCTCAATGCTAATAATAATTGTCCTCATTTACTTCCATGAATTGGTACACCGTTATTTAAAGACAGCCAAATTGGTAGCCAGCACAATATCTCATGGTTTATTCTCATTGTCCCACTTTAGTTTCATCCCAAATCATCTCATCACTTTTTTAAAAAATTACATTCATTCTGATGGAAGCTCATTATTTAGTCCTCTTTATCCACTTTGTTCTTTCAAAATTAAAAGGCTCTGTTTATGATCACAGTTGTCTCAATTGTAATGATAAAGGAAAAGGTGAAATAAAATAAAAATTACCTTAATATTTGTGAGAGATACCAGTATAAGCGTTCCTGAGTCTGGATAGCATACAAAAAAA
Source organism: Myanophis thanlyinensis (assembly GCA_017656035.1). NCBI lineage: Eukaryota > Metazoa > Chordata > Lepidosauria > Squamata > Homalopsidae > Myanophis > Myanophis thanlyinensis. The sequence continues at coordinate 686 of JAEANM010021974.1, forward strand.
AAAGAACATTGAGAATAGAATAATGTTCTCCATATATATATTATATACTGTTTATATAATATTGTTTAGGTACTAACAACCATGAATGTGTATCATTTTAAAAAAGAATTAAGCAAATTCATGGAGAATAATATGACTGCTCAGTAATGAGTTCAAGTACTAGTAAATATAGGAGGTATTCAATTTAACCTAATCTGCATCCAACAATAAGCAAAAGCAATTCAGTTTGCAACACTAATTTTTTATCTTTGTTTTCCTCTCCAAAAATTGTTTTAGAATTATTTAGTGGACTCCAGTAATATGTCCAGGGTAATACAGGAACTAAAAATTAATTATGCAAGTAGAAAGCAAAAACAACACTGCTACAACATTGGATCCAATTAAGTCCTTTACTAAAAAAAAAGTAAGAGTTTTTCACTAACCAGGTTGAAAAATACTACTTTCAATATCTATGATTTGGGTTCTCTTTTCCTGATCAAATAAATACCCAATGAAATTCTAAATTGCTCTTCTAATGTTCTCAACATGAGAAACTTTTAAAGAAACTGAATATTAATATTAAGAGTCTGCTTTGAATAATCTGCATGCCAATTCCTTAACCAACTTTGTGTGAAATAAAGGTTTTGTTCTTGTGTAATGTAATAGTTTGTAATCAACTTTATATATTTTAAGTTTACCAAAAATTATTATATTATCATTTAATATAAATCTAGATAGCCATTCCAAATTCTTAAGAGTACCTATGGTAGTGAAATTAATCAATACAAATTATTTCTATAATTTAGTTCATGATTATGAATGTAATATATTACAATATGTATTTTATTCGTATCATATATACCAGTTAGTGTTACATTGTTGACTTGGGTGGCCTTGTAGATCCAGATAGAGATATGATAAAGATAGATAGATAGATAGATAGATAGATATAATTTAAAAAAACCTACAAACCAGGGAATTTAAACTGAAACATCATTTTTATCCTTTGTAAAATACAAGGAAATGGTTGCATAATCAATTACATGAATTACAGTGGGTGCATTGTACAGTTGTTTGAAGTGATTACTGAACAATTGTTTTTGTATCTAAACTTTGTAGAAGCATTCTAGCTCCTTCTGCCTATTCACATACATAAAATCTATGACAATATTCATACAGTAAACTGAGTATCTTGTATGAAAAAATCATATTATGGGAAAGTGCCCAAACACCTATTATAAATTCAGAGTGGCATATTCTGCAGCAATGCAGGACTTTTACAAAATGAAGATGATTGTTGTCATGAAATTATTTTATTTCGATATTGTAAGGATAAAAACCTTTTAAGTGAAACCTTCAAAAATTACACATACTCAGAAGTTGTGGGTGGAATCATGTTGGTAAGACCTATTTGTACTCTTAAACCTATTTATATGCATTGCAAGACGTATTTGGTGGTATAGGATTGTTTTTAAGTAACAGATTAAGTATGGCTCTCATTTTCCATTATCTGACATCATCAGTTTGCTATCTCTATATTGTAACAAATTACACAGACGATCACTTGCTTTGATCATTATTTCAGATTTTTTTTAACTAACAACCTCAATTTCTAAGCAACACAAATGTCATATTTCCTACTAGTACTAAACTACTTTCCACCTAGATCTAAAGGACAGCTTTATCTCTCTCTGTCTTTAGTTATTTAAAAGCTCGTTCTTCTATCCATTGGATAAATAAGCTTATAGATGTGGATCATGAGCTTGTCTAAGGGATTCAATTTTAAATAAAAACAAGGACCAAAATACACATATTTTCTTTTTCTTCCTAGGAGGAAGCAAAAATACTGAAATTATTGATAAAGAAAACAAAACAGAACACAGAAGCACACAATTCATTATAAAGTATCAAATCAAGTTTATTACAGTCAAAGTCCAGAGACCAGAATAAATAAAAACACTCTAGGAATATCCAGTTTAAAATTCTAGAATAAAATAATAAATAACAGATAAAATCTATATTAAAACCTCAATTTGGCATCCAATCTGTCAGTTACACATGTCCTAACTATATTATAATATCAAACTTTAACCGTGAGGCCCATAATCATAAATACTAAAATGTAAAAGAGTAGTAATGCAAAAGAGTTTGCTACATTAGTTGTGGAAAATAGTTATGATGGATTATTCAGCTGTTTCCAACGAATCCTCAATGTTGCTGCGCAGAATCTAGCTGCCTGCACTGTAATCACAGTCTGTTCATTCTTAAGCAGCCACTGGAAATAATTAGTGTTGGAATGGCCAAGATATCTATTGATTTTGGGGAGGATATAATTTTTTGAATATCTCTATAGAAAGAGCATCAAAGGCATATGTGTCCAATGGTCTCCACCTCTCCTGGGTCACAGAAGCAGTCTTTCAATCAATGGTATCATTTTATACTTGCCGTACAGGAAGGAAGCGCATGGAACCGTGCAAGCAAAAATGCTTTCTGGTGGTTCACCATCTCCAACTGGTTAAGACAGCTTGCAGGAGTATCAACATATCTAATAATTTTAATTTTAATTTTATTAAATTTCTATACCGCCCCTCTCCCGAAGGACTAATAGAGTCTGGAGCCAGAAACAACGTAACTTTCCCTAAGTCCACTTGCCCCTCAATGTCTTCTACCCTTTGTCACAAGGTTTACTTTGCTTGGTCATAGTCCAACTTGAGTATTAGTCCAACTTAAGAGAAGCCTAGTTTGGCAAGGTTGGACTTGATGGCCTTGATCCATGAAGAAGAGAATTTGTCTTGGAGGATTAATGGAGCAAGGCCTTGTGGGGAAAAATTAAGCTTTTGCCAAAGATTTAAAGAAGTTATACATAGTCTTACTTTGACTTTTATCAATCCTGTTTCCAGGTGCAGAAGTTCATTTGAGACACAACGCAGCATCTGGAGAATTGCTCTAATAAATTTGGATCAAATTCTTTCCAATGGTGTGAAACATGAAGCTGAGGGTCCAAGCAAGGTCCCGTAAAGAAGCTGTGCTAGCAACTTGGTTGGAAAGAGCTTAATTGCATCAGGGGCATAGTATCCTCCATTTGTGCAGAAGAATTTGAGAATGGTGTTCACTGATCTTTGGCAGAGGCAGTCACATATTCACCATGTGCTTTCCTTGATCCAGTGGCATCTTAGATACTTAAAATTGGTTACTTGCTACATATTATGACCATTAAGATACCATGAACAGAGGAAAGGGAAATCTCTAAAATATACAACTACCTTGTGCAATACAACTTCGCTGAGGAAATCGTTAAAGGACCAATGATAGTCTGGGCAAGAAATGTGGATCACAATATAGAATTACAAGACTGGGAAATGATATGGGTGAAGAATTGTAAAATGACAAAAGTGGTAACATTTAAAGAAAATCAATACAAGATGTGCTACAGATGGCATCTATCCCCTCCAAATTAGCTAAAATGTATCCCAAATTAAATGCCAATTTTTGGAAATGTAAGAAAACACTAGGCACCTTCTTTCATTTATGGTGGTCACATCCCAAAATTAAGGAATATTGGAATAAAATATGAGGTTGGATTAAAGCCATTGCAAACATTCAGCTGGAGTTTAAACCAGAAACTTTCCTCCTGGGTATTATTAGAGATAAGTGTAAAAAGGAAGAGAGATATTTAATTTTACATGTCATAACAGCGGCAAGAATAGCAATAGCCCAATGTTGGAAAGGGGACAGTGTTCCGGATGATTGCTTGATAATTCGTAAAATTTTAGACTGCGGAAATGGATAGGTTAACTTTGGAATTAAAAGAAAGAGAAAGTTTAGAATTTTATATAATCTGGGAAAAGGTGTATTTTTGGTTGCATAATATAACTAGAGATTTAAGTAGATAAAGAAGAAATAGAACTGAATATGAAATTATCTATAGAAATAATAAGAATTATTTAAGAAATCATTGAACAATAGATTATACATGTGCTGTCAAAGAAGAGATGTAAATAGTCGATAGGTTATTTTTCAGTTTGTAATTTATTATCATGTTTTTTATGTTTTATATTTAATAAATTTTTTTCTAAATAAGATACCATGAGCAGATTTTTCACTGTTTTGCAAAGGACATAACCTTGGTTTTCTGGTAATTTATGTCCAATTAATTGTAATTACAATACTGGATAAGGGCTCACAAGGCTCTTTTAAGGCCTATAGGTGTCATGAAGAGGATCACACCATCATCTGCATAGAGCAGCGGGATGATGCTTCAGTCACCTATTTTGGGGGAATGGTAACTTGGTTTATTTAACCATTTTACCATTTATATAAAAGTTGAAAAGCAAGGGGATCAAAATGCACCCCTGTTTAACCTCCTTTAGATCAGAGGTGAAATTCAGCAGGTTCTAGCAAGTTCATTAGAGCTGGTAGTACATTTTCTAAGCAGTTTGGAGAACCAGTTGTTAGAAGAAATCTCCTTTTTTTTCTACTTTACAGGGTTAATCCTGTAAGGAAGGCAGGAAAAAAACATTCTGATGTTGTTTCTAGCCTAATCTTTATTGCCCTGCTTACAGAAACTGCCCACCCAGTCACATGACCTCACCCAGTCACGCCCACCCAGCCATGCTCATAGAACCAGTAGTAAAAAAAATTGAATTCCACCACTGCTTTAGATGTCTTAGTATGTTAAGATACATAACAAATGGAGAAGCCTATGATCAATTGAAGCAGCTTCTAGCTTCTCCCATAGCTTAGTCTGGTAACCATATCAAGAGCTGCCTCGAGATCTATAATGGCAGCTTATAATTATACAGATCTATTTGATATATATTTTTCAATCAAATGATAGAGAACTAAGCACTGATCTATGATGCCTCTCCCTTCTCTAAACCCAGCTTGCTCTTCAGCAATCAAATTCTTAAAATCCAGCCACTCCTTTAATTTATCTTGGCGATATTTGGCGGAGAGTTTGCCAATTATATTTAGCAGACTTATTAGTCTGTAATTAGTAGGGTTGTCTCTCTTTTCCTTTTTAAAAATTGGGACAATTGCCACGCCTCAATCCTCTGGGATATGGCCAGTGGAGTAGATATAGGTGAATAGCACTACCAGGACTGGTGTTCAACATTCCATATTGTTCTTTAATAGTTCGGCAGAAATGAAGTCAGCTCCTGGGGCCTTCCCAGTCCTGAGCTGGCCAATGAGAGATTTAATTCAGACTCTGAAACTGGGGGCCACTCAGATAAATCCTTCATTGTATACCTTATTCTCTCGCTGGAGGGTCTTCATACATTCTCTGAATGTGAAGTTCACAGGTTGTAGGAAATATATGGGAGTCTAATGGAGTATAAATTCTGTCAGAGTGGCAGGCTATTAGACTCCAAAATAGAAAAGAGTTATTTTGCTTTGCTGCCTCAATAAGCTGTTCCCAAGAAGTTCATAAAGTATGAACTTTTTATTTATACTGATATTTATTACATTGATAAGTACTTTTGAAAAAAATTAAGAATGATAGCTTTAAATGCAGCATAGTATCTTGATATTTGCTGCATAATGTTAAGTATTTATTCATTGATTCATTTTCTCTATAGCCTTCTATATACTTCTATAATGTAGAGCCTCCAACCTAACACAGTTCTACATAAAATAATACCCATGTTTAAACAAATGTTCCTAATACTTCACTGGTCCTAAGAATAGACATATTGTCTCTATCTGCATTTTTCTATAACAATTTTCTTTGCTTTTTCTTGATAAAACAACACCTGTGTTTATTCTTTCTTATGACATATTATACTGCTTTTATAAATCGTTTGCTAAATACTTTTACTGACTATTCTACTTCTATGATATCAATGAGTGTCAGCAAGTATAACTATCTAATTATTTGTACTTGATAGGAAACACTGTATTAATAATGTCAGCAATTTGATAATCTATTTTTTTAACATTCTAAATGATAACAGAGATATTTATTATAAATATTTAATCATTGAGTACACAAAACATTCCAAACTAATTGTAGTTATTAAAATATTATAGTTAATAATATTGATCAGCAATTATTTTATAGCCTCAAAAATGCCTCAGTTTACATATTAATTCAACCAACAGTTCTGAAAACAGTTGTAGATAGGTTGCCCACTCCTTTTAACACTTCAATACTCATTAAAGTACATTTTATTTCAAAAGTCTCTCAAACTAAATCAACAACAGAAGTGTAGAAATGTTCTGAAAATTCATTTAAATTTAAGAATTTTTATGCTTTTGTAGCAATTATATAGCGTATTAAAATGTATCTATCAAAAAGGGTTAGTTTTATTGACACATCATATCAATTTTGGGAATATTGTTAGCTGTAATTTCTTTCCTGTATCTACTCATTGTTTTATTTGCATGTACATGCCTAATATGTAATTTGTTTTGTCTCTGTTAGCTGACCTTTTGAAAATGATTATGTTCCTACCACCAAAGAAACCCATTCTGCCATAGCAAGTTGATGCAGAAGGACAAATTTGGAAACTTAATTTTTAAAAAAGCTAAAGGCTACATGTTATGTTGACACTGAAAAAAGTTACTTATGACTGGTCCTTGCATTTATCACCACCATAGTGTCCTTGCAATCATGTGATCATAATTTCCGTGCTTGACAACCAGCATATATTTACGAACAATTGCAACATCCTGCAGTCATGTGATTGCCATTTGCAGCTTTCCAGGGGGCTTCTAACAAGAGAAATCAGTGAAGGAATTGCTTAACAATCACAGAATTCATTTAATGGCTGGAATTAAAAAAAAAAAGCCATAAAATTGGATGCCACTCACTTAACGACTGCATCACTTAGTAATGGAAGTTTCAGTCCTGTTTGTGGTCGTAAGTCAAGGATTACCTATATATGGGGAATTGTTATGCCATTTTAAAAGACAATAAACCTTTCACGTGCATATGAGAAAGAACTTAGTTTTCTTTCCAACTGCTGTATCAGCAGCCATAATAAAAATGCAACTTTTTATCAGAAAACTAATCCTCCATTCCTGTGTCAAGTCAATAGTAGTGGAGGGTCAGCAAAGGGACAATGGGATGTTCAGCAGTCTTAGATATATAATAGAAATCATTATAATCTATAAACAGACTCATATCAAATTCGGGGAGAAGATTAAAGTAACATGTTGCCCTTTGAACACATCATTAGCACTGTTCCCCATCTGGCTATTGGCAATGAGTTTTGGACTGCTCAAAAATTCTGAGAGTTTTAAAACAAAGAAACCATTCTTCCCAGTTTCCTTTTTTTTAAAGGAGTTTGGAATTGTTATTTCTTAATTTAAGAAGAAAAATAAAATAACAGAAAAGAAAATTGCCATTCTAACAATATTATTAAAATAAACCCCAAGGTATTGGAAAGATGTGCAATAAACAAATATTTCATCTACATTGTAACCAACCCATAACAATATGAATGATAAAAAAAGCCCATTGTCAGAAGCAGAACAGATTCTGTTATTCAGACTGCATACTTGGTTCTGCTAAATTACAAAACTCTTTCTAGCTTTGGACTGTTGATTAACTACAGCCATTCTCTAAGGAGAGTAATTCAGAACTCTTGATAATAATAATGATTAGCTTGGCTGTTATCTATGGGCGAGAGTTGAGTTAATACAATGGAGGACAATTGCTAAGATTGTTGAAGACTAGATATAGCTACCTTGTCTGATGAGATTACATTTATTTTGAAATAGCAGAGCTTGAAGACTTCTGGAACAACAGGTGGCAATTATAGTCAAGAGTACCTTTTAACAACAGCATTAAGTACACCAACTAAAACTTTTTCAACCATTTGTCTGAAATGGTATAGCATTTCCTGGCCAAGTAAGGGGTTGGACTAGAAAACCTCCAAGGTCTGTTCTGTTCTGTTCTGTTCCAAATTAAAATTAAATATAAATCTTCAATATAAACTTCATATAAAATGTTGTTGGTAATAGCAAATATTGAAACTGATAACATCTGGAGAGCACTGGGAGCTGCATCAAAGAGCTTGATGGATCATAGGCAGCTCTATTGTGGCATTATACTTGGACTATGTCTAGACATCATGCACAGAGAAATGATGTAATACAATCATCATAGTATTTAGGGGATGGGTTCTGTTTGTGATGAAGTTTTTAAATCATCTTAAAATGCATTCCCACTTAAGCACATTCCAGTAACTGGACACCATCATCTGTTTGTTGGCTGGAACATTTCCAGGCTTAATTTACAATTCCACTTTGTACTTTTAGAGTCTTAAAGGGTTTACATGAAGATTGCTTATACCCAATGAGGTGGAGTTTAAAATCAAAACGTTTGTTAGGTATAAGAGATGGGGACTGTGTGATGTTTATTCTATCTTAAGGAAATCTGTCCTGGGAGTTATATAGTTGTTTCTGTCTGCTCTTGTAATAAAGAATTTGCCTTTTAAATAAAGTGCTTTAAATTCTATACACCCTATGTTGGATGATACTGTAATTTTATTCACTTTAATAGATTGCCTCTTCAATTTGTTTCATATTGTATGCATTTCTTGGTGGCTATAGAATTATGGGTTATCTTTTCAATTGCCTACAAGGTATTTGAAAGAAAAGTGTAAAGCAAAGTTAAAGATTATAATCATTCCAGGTCATCTATCATTGAAGCAGAAATTAATTGCAGAGTCTCCTTTCCACATAAGAAAGGACTGAGGTCTTCCCAGAGCTGATTTAAAGTTATGAGCAGGATGAGAAGACCAAGTGTCAATGGAAAGTCTCCTTGCTTCATGTTGATTTAAAATAAAGATGGTATTTTTCAGACCTTCCTACTGCGAGGAACATTTTTACCAGTTTAGGATGCATGGAATGCCTACTGTGTTTTTAGAGGGCTGCTATTCCTAACAATTAGGTTGCTGCCAAGGATTTGACAGGCAAAGTGCTCCTTTGGGTCCATTCCTTGAAGCTGCAAAGCAGATGCAGCAGCTGCTGCTGGAAAGCTTGGCATGACCACTTTGAGGCATTCCCTGTGTTGTTTTTCCATGTGTGTCTACATGCCCAGAATATATTTTCACCTGGAGAACTTCAAGATGACCTCCAACTGGGCTTGAAGGAGTAGGTCCAGCGGGACCCTTTACAAGTACCCCCCAGAAAGACTGACACAGGCTTAGTAACTGTTTAGTTTAGTTTTATTGCATTTGTATACCGCCTCCCTCCTGAAGGACTTGAGGCGGTGCACAGCCAAGTAAAAAACGAGAAGAAATACAACTAAAAACAAGTTAAAAATACAGATAGAATGGCCAATTAGTTAAAAAACCCAATATAAAACAGTTAGTTAGTTAGAGTTAAAATTGATTAAAAAGTTGAAAATTTAACACTAATTTAAAACAAATTTAAAACCCCATTAAGTGCTAGGCCAGACCAGCTTGCTGAAATAGGTGGGTTTTTAATGCGCGCCAGAAGGTCTGAAGGTCCGCAATGGTCCGAATCTCCGGGGGCAATTCGTTCCATAGGGAGGGTGCAGCCACAGAGAAGGCTCGCACCCTCGGGGCTGTCAGATGACACCGTCCCAACAATGGAACCCCGAGGAGGCCCGCCCTGTGGGAACGCACCGGTCGGCTGGAGGCTGATGGTGGCAACAGGCGGTCCCGTAAGTGTTTGGTGAGAAACATAATCGTTAAGTTTCTTGCCCATTTTATTTTCCCTGGGGGCAAAAATATAGATGACATTAATGGAAAAAAGTGTTTTTTTAGATATAGGTTTTTAATTGTATCCTCTTTCTTTACAGAGATTGGCATCTGTGTTATTTACATAGGAGTTGGTTTTTTTCCTTTAAAGCTGAAAGTTTGATACTCTTCCTATAGCTAGTTGTCGATTACTTTAAGCATATACAGTTCGCTGCATTTAAAATGAAGTTTGCCATTTTTGTAGCCTCTCAGTGCCATACAATATTTGATTGAATTAAGTAAATTCTCTAGCCCAGTCACAGGGGTCAATGTACTGATTTTGATCCAGATGTGATCCTAGGTAATAAATTCTCTGTAATCACCGATAGCTTTGAATTTAGAGCTTGGCCTCAGTTCAATCCAAAGTTACATTCAAAAGAGTTTAGTGACACTTCAATGAACTTCAGTCTATGGAGAGAGCAACTTTGCCTTTTGTTAGATTCACAGGAAGAGAGTGAATATAATTTCCTTATATATTCAGTGAATACTCCCTTTCCCCCTTTGCAACCTCTTCAACTCGCAACTCAACTCTTCATTTTGGTTACACAATCTTTTGCTAGTTTGTATGACTGTAATAAAGATTCGATGGAGAGGCTGGTTGCTTATGCAAGCTAAAGAGAAGAAATATGTTATAGGCTGGAATTTTAGAATGCCCTGAAATCTCCCTTGACTTTTGTGGATATAGGTAGGTCTGTTTTAGATTAAAAATAAAAATAAAAAGCAAACCAGAAGGATGATATGAAGTCAGTCTTTTTACCTGAAATAGCTCAATACTACCTTATCAGAAGTGGCTGTTACTCAAATAGCGATCTTCTCCCAGAGATAATGAAAAGTGTCATGCTTTTGCTGGAGGCCCTTGCAAAGGAAACTGAAAGTTAAGACAATCAGCAGTGTGGTCCTATAATGACAAAAGCAGAGGTAAATGGGAGAAGGAGAATCATGGACAGCTCCAGATCTACCCTAGCAGCTGAGTTTCACTCTTGCGATTGAATGTTTTCTTAACAACACACCAAAGGCTGCTTTAGAGTTGCCCTCAACGGCCCGTATCTGGCTCTGCATACCTATGCTGTGAAGGGATTGATGGGTAAGTATAGATTGCAGATGGCTGCAGATGAGCTGATGCGCATTCCTCCCACATCCTGATTATGCATTGCACAGAGAGGTGTGCGTCCTGCATGTCAATTAGTTGATCCTACTCCCAGCTTCTGTGCTTTGCTGTTTGAGGGCCCCCCTAGTAAGAACATCGCATTCCTTTCTGGATCAGGGCGCTCTTCGCATAGTCACTTCTGCCCTTGTAACCTCCCATCTGGATTACGCCAATGCTCTCTACATGGGGCTCC
>JAEANM010021975.1:0-11717 GCA_017656035.1 Myanophis thanlyinensis
CCCAGAATTCCTGAGCCAGCATGCTGGCTCAGGAATTCTGGGAGTTGAAGTCCACGAGTCATGAAGGAGCCAAAATTGCCCACCCCTGCCTTAAGAGACCTGTGGAAACCTAGAAGCAATGTATCACGAAGTTGTGATACGGCATCATTACTTTGGCATCACTCGGACTAATCGTGAATGCCTTTGGCTAGAAGCTGTAGTTCAACAATAGCTGAAAGGCTATAACTTCTCTAATATACAGAAATTCAAGTAATCATCTGGTTTCTTATTTATTTATACAATATACATATAGAATACACTATACATACATGTATATGTAGAGCCATTGCTAGTATTATATTTAAAAATGGTGAATTTTCTCTACATTTTGTAATTCTATAAAAAGAAGAGATTCAATGTTACTGATGTCATATGTACACATCTGTTATCTTGGGTATGGTAATTAGTTTACTATACAGTTCGGCACAACTTTTTATCCTGTAAAGCCTGATCCAGTATCTTACTCTATGACAGAACTCTTACAGAAGCTTCCACACATTTGTACTTCATGTTAACTTTTGAGAGAAAAAAAATCTTGAAATGATGCTATATCTATCAAATACATAATATGCAATGTGAAATGCATCTGGTTTAACACAGTTTGTGGGGTTTTTGTTACTCTCTGAGATTTTTCTTGCAGACATTTTATTACGAAACTGGATAGCAGCACTAGAAGGGTGTGGGTTATATAGAGCGAGAACCCCACTCCCTTCTAACACTGATGATGTTACCTAGTTTGGCAATGAAACATCTACAAGAAAACAACCAAACTCGGAGAGCACCAAGGACTCTACAATTCAATCCTGAGCTACAAATATTCTTTTCTCTCAGTATAGATTAGTTTGTGCCCTCAACTGCTCTGTCAGTAAAAACAACTTTAATCAAACCAAAGTTCAAATACATAGATTTAGATCAAGACTTGCTACTGGACAAACAGATGGATAAGCACGTAACCAGCTTTTTCTTAAGGTGGAAAATGGAATGTAAATATCTTGTCACTAGCTTTAAATCTACTGGATTTTTAGTGAATTCAAAATGCAAACGTTCTAAAACAAAAAATAGATGCACTAAGCTTAACTGCAATTTCAAATTTATTAATTTAATTTTCTTTATCCTTTATTTGTCCATAAACATACACTTGTATATGAGTACCTACAGCTAAGTGTGCACTTAAGATGTTTTTTTTTTAAATCAACAAATTGCAATGCTAAATTTAATGTCTTGGGAAAACTTGTTGAAGTTTACTTCAACTCAATGAAGTTTACTTCCTAACAAATGCAGCAAGGATTGAACCAAATATGTTTTACCACTGAAAGGTACATAAATTGTTTTTCAAAATGTTTCAAGCACTTTCTTTGTGCTAATAATATATGGATTTCTTGTCTTTAAAAACTACAGGACAAACAAAAATTGAACAGAAGAGTCAGCCTCCATAACAAGTCAAATGATGTAATAATGTAACAATGACAAGTGTCATGATTTCAAATAATAATTATAAACGTGCATGATATTTGACCCAAGTATATAGGTCATGTCATTATTTGACATTCTTTTCTCCAACACTTATGAAGTGAGCTTTTTCTGAATAATGTTATGTAAAATAAAATTGTTTCTTTGGTCCACAAGATTAAAAGACACATGAAAATCCTAGATTAGCCTATTTTAATCATAACTTTCATTTCCCATCTTTCGCCTATGAAAACTTACAGCAACCAAAACTAAAATGCAAACTGGAAATTCAAATGAAAACAAATGAATATATATATTACATTTAAATTTCTTGGAATATTTATATCTTATCAATTTACAGGTTGTTTTGGGAGAGAATGTATGTTGTTTATTACTGTCCTAAAAGTTTACCAACATAGAAAAGACAAATTTTTGATAGATGAGATTGCCTTTAAAATTAGTGTGTCAAGTATGCCTGCAAGAATGTTGAGAATGGAACATTTCTTTGAAGATTAAGCATCTGCAGAAAGAACTGCACTAAAATGGAAATAAAATTTTGTTACTATTTATTGTTTCATTTATTTTATTAAAAATACTGCTGTTCTAATTCTAACTTATTCTGTACCCTGTCTAGAGTGTATGGAGTAGGGCTGTTTATAATCTTATAAATTTTATAAATAAATAAAGAATACGTTAAGCCTGTTTTAGGATCTTCCTTACAATCTCTAAATGTTTTTTATCTCGCAAGGGCAAGAAATCTCTAAGGTTCATGTTGTTTTGAGAGCTCTTAAAAGAAGAAGGGAGATATATGTCCCTCCTCCTGTGAAAAACTAGCTATGAAAAACTGAAATAGGAAAACATGAATGGCGCACAAACAGTACCGTTTAGAGCTTCAGTAAAGTATAACACCAAATACTTAGGAGCACATCAGGGAAGATATGCCTGTTCATTGACAGAGGCTGTAGCAGTTATTCAGTTCTGTTCATTTGGAGGTAATTTTGGAGGAGTGGCTCATGCCACTTTCCTTTCCAACTAACATCTAACAATCTTGACTTTCCCATTTTACTAGTTACAGGTAGTCCTCAACTTACAAAAGTTCATTTGGTGACCACTGAAAGATACAAAGGCACTGAAAAAAGTGACTTATGACAGTTGCAGCATCCCCATGGTCACGTGATTTACATTTGGATGCTTGACAATTAGTTCATATTTAGGATGGTTGCAGTGTCCCGGAGTCACATGATCCCCTTTTGCAACCTTCTAACAAGCAAAGTCAATGGGGAAGCCGGATTCACTTAACTGTGTTACTAACTTAACAACTGCACATTAAATGTGGCAAGAAAAGTCGTAAAATAGGGCAAAACCCACTTAACAAATTTTTCACTTAACAACATAAATGTTGGGCTCAATTGTGGTCATACTTCGAGGACATCTGTATTTTAGGAGTTCAATTGTAAGAGCTGCCAATAAGCACCCCTCAGCACTGCTTTCCCCACCATCCAACCTGCCACAGGTGGCTTAAAGCAGCCCTTAACCCATAGCAGTCTTCTTCCTTCCCTCGCTTTCCAGATGCAACAATTTGGAGGGGGGATCTCTTTGACTTGCCCCACCAGGTAAAAGCAACATCACTTCTGAAAAACTGGGCACTAGGTTGCATTGTTATTAAGTGTGAAGCTGCATTTGTTCTTTTTCCCCACTTTGCAAACCCGCTGTCAATTGAAATGATGGGAGCACTTTCAAAACGGTGTTGGGTCTCCAGCTTGAGCGGGGTGGGTAGGTGGGTTGGACTAGATGACCTACAAGGTCCCTTCCAAGTCCTTTCTTCTGTTATTCTGAAATGGGTTGCTGCAATGGGACGGGGATTTGAATGCATCAGCCCAGAGAGAACCAGAGGGAAAATGAAGAGTGAATACGGTTCACTCAGCTTGAACGAGCAAAGCCGGGAAAAAAAAAGGAGAAGGCAAATGCACCGTGGTCAAGGGAAGGATCTGTCATCGCAGACCGGGTTAGGACCAAGTGGCAAGAAGCCCCCTTGCCGGGCGTAGCCCAGCCTCGCCCTACTCTATCCCTCCCTATGATCGAGCCGGGGAGAGAAGGCGTTAGTACCTGAATCCGGAGAGACGGTTTGGCCACAATCAGGAAAAGGGGGGGAGGAGGAGGAGGAGGAAGAGGAGACAGCCGGGCCGAGGTGGAGCGCTCCGGCCGCCGCCACCGCCACCGCTTCGCTCCCCCCTCAAGCGTCCAAAATGGCGGGGAGCGCAGAGCTCATCGAGCTACCCACCTCCGACATCTGTGACTCGGCGCTTGCTCAGCTTGGCCTGGAAGCTCGGATCCGGCGCTGAATCCTTCGCTGGTTCTCTTCCTTCTTCTGGACGGCCGAAGTAGCTCGATCTTGCGGTTGCCACGAACCGCGATCTTATCTTTCGGGAGGCGGGGAAAGAAGTGGCTTTGGCTGCGGCTGCAGACGGCGCTGCGGACCTCGCCCATTCATTCATAATGCCCGTGTAACTTTTCTTCAGTAGCTGTGTTTATTAGAGATAATATCTGTGAAGTTCACCGGACGTACTGCATGCTTTGCTGCCTTGATCTTAGCTTATAGATGTCAGGTAACAAACGCAAACTAGGTTGGATACGCTTCTGCTTATCTTCGCATCTTTTTATATATATACATATGTCACGAAGAGGAGTCAGCTTTTCAGTGATGTTTTTAAGGCTAGCCATTTGTAGTCGACAGACTGGATTAATTCAGTATCTTTGTCCCCTCCTTGTTGCATATTCATGCATTGTCACTAAACTTTATTAGAATTAAATTTTTTTCTGTAAGTGTATGCTGATCTATGCCCCAGAAAAAATGGCAGATCTGGCCAAGCTTATTTAAAAGTTTTATATAATTGCTCAATTTATGTACTTATGACTCCAAATATATAAATATGGAAAATCACACACAAAACCATGATTACATTTAAATAAAAACATAAAATCAAAGGAAATGAAATATATAACTTCAACTAAGTAATTTTGACTTGGGCAGTATATGGATGAGAGACAATGAGGAAATCCCATAGATTAAAGCAGGTAAATTGGAAAGGGGAAAAAAAGTCACAAAGAGTGCAAATTGACTCAAGGGAAACAATAATTAATTGTTTTAATCATTTGATTGACTTAACTGTAGGTGACCAATTAGCTAAGATTTAATTGGGCATCCTAGTTATTCATAACATTCCATGATGATGTCATGATAATATAGAAATAGTTCATTTATCTCATTTGTTTTCATTCTTTCATTCCTACATAGATTGTCAACTTGAATATTAAATTTCCTAATTTTTAACAGTTTATCCACTAAGGCTGCCAATTTATTTTTGGACTGCTGAATGAAACAAAAAAAGGGTTTCTTAGCTTAAATATATACAAGCCATAACAGATAGCAAACATTCAAAAATTCACATTGCCCTGTTAGTAAAACTTGTAGTACTAAAATGTCTGTTCTTTCAAAATAGTATATGGTTTAATGAACTAATAAATGGAGGCCAAAGTGGAATTTTTCTCATTTCAAACTCCAAAGCTTTGAGATATACATTTGAGGATATATCAAGTCAAATATTTTTGTTTGCATTTATTCAAACATTTATTTTAGCATTTGTTCTTAGAAATTCCCAGAACGTTGTGAAAAATAAAACCAGAACATCACTATACAATTAATTAAAACTAAAAACAACCATCCCTTTAGAGATAACAGTAACAAAAGGAGCAATTTACAATAATCCAATATGTTAGTCCTAAAGCAATTATAGAAGCAGGAATAAAATTATAATTTCATTCATACCTTTTCCTAAAAGTATTATTTATAAGAATTGTATGCCTCAACTCAAGGTGGTAAGATTCCAATATTGGTTCTGTGTTGAGAGTGATACAGGTTGCTCTGTCCCACTGGAAATAAATCCCTCCACATATGTTAGTAACCACCTGTTGCTCTAGAGCTTTCAAATGGTGGCAGTTTTCCAATAACTATCAAAACAAAATATAATACTGCTTGCATAAAATAACATAGTAGTGAGTACAGGGAGGAAGATTATTAAATTTTTTGCTCCAAACTTTTAACTTTTAACTCCAGATTAAAAAAAAATTAAAGGTGTTTCCAATGGCAGGTTTTTTGCATCATCTTTCCAAAAGCACTCCCTAAATTTTCTCTTTAACAAATTAGGAATGCAGGTGATCCTTGATTTACGATAATTCAGAGAGCATTCAATGTTATGACACTACTAAATGAAAATAGTTACAATCAGTCCTTGGAATTCCACCCGTCCCACCACCCCTGTGGTTAATATGATCATGATCTGGGTCTTTGACAATTGATTCACACTTATGACCAATTATACTTCCTGTGATCACATGATCACTCTTTGCAACTTTCCTTGCTAGTTTCCCCAGAAAGTCAGTGTGGAAGCCAGCAGGGAAGGTGGCAAGTTGCTGGGATAAGTCTCTCCCATCTGCGTGATCTGACTTTCTGCCTGTACCACTTTGTGCATTCTTACTGATCTGGGTGAACCCATGCCTCATGCACTCCCTCTCAAACCTCGTCCCATGCCTCACCACTTCCTTGAATCTTCGCACATCCTTCCTGACCTTCCCTCTGTCTCCTAGTTCTCTGTCCCACCTGGCAACAGCCACTTACCTGCCTGCCAAGCTGAGACTTGCAATTTCCTTCCAGCTTCCCCACTGACTGGTTAGATTCCAATTGCTGTAATTTTAACTCTTTCTGTAGAACAAAATAGGAAATCCTTATTTGGAAACAGAAAAGGCAATACTGTACTATAGTACATTGACAAAGAAGAATAAATAAGCAAGATCCCTATCGGTTTGTGAAAAGTTTTTTTTTTAGTTTCTGTAAAGACGATGTTACAATTGCTTATAAAGAATATGATTTCTAGATTTTTAAAACTCACCTCCCTCTTTTACTTTTTCTTAAAGAAATGTTGATGTTGTTTTTACATTTCAGTGGTTCCTTCTTGCTGAATTAGTCAATATTTTGGGTCAATGCCTTCTATTCACCTCTCTTAATGTTGGAAAACAGGTTTTACTGGTGGGAATTAAATCATTCAAAAGTGCATTCAAAAGCAGCGCATTATATTTATGACTAAACAAGCAAAAATAATGTCTGTTAATTTATACAGTATTTGTGTTTTGTTAGAGGAAATACAGCACAGTAAATAAGCTTTTATATATGCTTGCTAATATTTTGTGATAGAAAAATCTGTTTTAAATGTAAAAAAATAGACATAGAGTATTGACTCTTTGTGATTACATGAACATATTTATGCAGTTTCCTTGGCAAATATATAATAGGAGTTGCTACTTCCTTCTGGATTTCTTTAAAACAAAATTCTCTTTAGCTTAACAATCCTAGAATTCTCCAATAGTTTTCTATCCAAATATTAATCAAGTCTGTTCCTGTATAGCAATTAAGGTCAGGCAGATACTGCTTACCACGCCACAGTGTCTTCCCCATATGACACATATTTATTTTTGCTAGTATTCACTGCCATCACCTTTCCCCACCACCCCTGGGATATAGGCCTAAACACCTCCCCCCCATGCCTTCATTTTTTTCTTAGTTAGAATACACAAGGGCATTTTAAGGCCAGCAATTACTGGTTCTACAGAACAAGAGTATTCATGAGGGATAAAAAAAGTTAAGATGGTGGCAAGGACTTGTGGGTTTTGTTTTAGAACTCAATAACCAGATTGACTCAGACTCAATAGACACAAAGCCCTGGAAATTTGGGTGGTTGGTTTTTTTTTTTTTTTTTAATGAAAATCTGTCTTAGTGACTTGCAGGGAAAGGCAGCAGGAGACTTGACTTTACTAAAGGAAAGCCTGCAAATAAAAAAAAAAAGAATTGTAAATTACAAATACCATCAACTAATGCAGAAATTAATTTTAACAAAACTTTTCTATTTAATTGACTTTTCTGTAAGTTCATTATGCTGTATTCTTCAAAGTCAGTTTCACTGTATTTTCATTTTTTTCATTCTATATCTCATATTGATGACATACATTTTTTGCTGTCTTAATCCCTGTTTACCTGTCTATTGGCACTCTCTATGGAGCTGTATTCCTTTTTCTACAACATTTGATCTGTCATTTCTGCTCATATTTTCTTGTTGTTTATTCCTTGTTGAATGTCTTGATTCTTCTCCTCTTTTAAATCTTTGGTCTATTTCATAAAAGTGGCTTGAAGAACTTTTTCCCTGATGCCAGGTCTGAGGGGAAGGAAATAAATGCTCCTCTCTCCCAAGTTTTCTTAGTTGTTGCTTTCTTTTCTGGTGACCTGTCTATCTTTTACTTTGCCTCTTTATTTAACTTCTGGGCTTTGGCCTCTTTATTCATCCTCTCCATTATAAAGCCTATCATGGCAGCGTTTCCAGGCAGCCATCTTGTCTCTCTTCCTTTTTGCTCACCTGCCCAATGCTACTCTTTGATTGGCAGAATGAATGGATTGATGACTTTCTTTACCACCCCACCCCCAATAGCTTGTTTACAACATCAAAATATGGACTGGCATCCAAAATAGATTTGTATAATTAGAGAAAACAGTAAACAGCTTCAGCATGTTCATATGCACAAATTTTGGGATCCAAGAAAAAGTGTAGATGGAAACAAAGGCAGGATATATAGGTGCATGAAAATTTAGATTGATGCTTAAGAAAATAGGTATGAAAGGAGCAGAGCAAGAATTTCAGAATATCCAGAATAAAATAATAATATTCAGTCTTAGTTCTCAGTTTATCTGTAAATGATTAATTCTTTGTGGAATCTTAGAAAATTTACGTTGCACATTTCTTTTGAATCCACTAACAAGTTCCTTCCTAGTTATTTGACTTGGGGGCGGTAGTAGGAGGGAGTACTATTTGCTGAGAAATTTAGATAAATGTCCTTTCTGAGAATTCTTAATACAGGTAGAAGATTTCAGATTATATAGTAATCTCATTTTGTGCATTTTGACCCAACAGACCTAGTTGTGCTCACAAAAAATGGTGAAAGTTTCCACCTCTGTATTGAGATAGGACCCTGTACAACTTTAATATGCAACAGATAGATTAAAGATAACAGCCTTTCCTTTTTCGCCATTGTAACTTACCTGACAGCATAGGGTCTCCTTAGAAATGACTGCTAGATCTACCTTCTCTAAGATTAGCACTGTAGTGGGGCATTTCATTCAGCCTCTGCTCTATATCCATAATACATATTTTCTTAGGGGGTTCTCAAGGGATGTGTAGCTCTTTCATCCAAAGATGGAACGGTCCTTTGGAATGGGTGTGGATGCATGGTATGCCTCTCTTTCTTTAAATATGTATCTTTTGCAGAATTGCATCGATGAGACCAGGAAAAGACAGATTCCTTGAGAAGGTTCTGGCAGGTGCAACCTTGATACCTACAAGCACATCAGAGCTTAAGTACTGTACATTTTTAACTTTCACACCTACTGAATGTCATGTGATAATATTAAGGTCCTTTGGGGATTCAGTGACCTGGTCCTGGCCATGTTTTTGTTTTTCTGTACAGTGAGCAAAAGCACAATTCCACAGAAATCAGTGTAAGGCTTTTGAACTATGCTGTCTTAAATTCATTATGCCTGACTGTGGGTATATTTTGAGATTTGTACTGAATCTTAACTTTTGGTGGAAAGAATGGGTGATAATAGGTGCTAATTGCCTTGGGAAAATGGCATAAAGAATAGGATGAACTTCTTGGTCTTTTTCCAGCTATTCACTGCAAAACTTGAGCTGTGAAAATGATGGTTATTTCTTTTAGTCTTGTTTAATTAGACTAGGATTAGAGCTAAATTTCTAAGCCAGGGGAGCTATGTGACTCAGAAAACATAACAACACAACTTCTGAGGTAGCATGACAATAAAGCAAAACCACATGGAACAAATGAATTAATAATAATAATAATAATAATAAAAAATACTAAAAAATGCAAGATAAAGAAAAATAAATTTGAATATGGTGTGGATTGATTACAAGAAGGCATTTGACTCACTACCCCCATCTGGATTAATACCTATCTGGAAAACTTTGGAATCAGCAAAAGTATTTGTACATTTTTGAAAGCAAACATGTAAAAGTGGAAAACAATTCTAATAGCAATTGGGGATAACATTGGTGAAGTCAACATCAGAAGAGGAATCTTCCAAGGGGACTCACTTTCGCCATTACTGTTCAACATCATGTTAATTCCACTGACAATCCTATGAAACACAAAACTGGGATATGAAATCTCAAGCCAACATGGCAAGATAAACCATCTACTATACATGGATGACTTAAAACTGTATGCAAAAAGTCCCACAGAATTTGAATCAATACTCAACAGTCCAACTCTTCAGCAGTGACATCAGAATGAACTTTGGACTTCAAAAATGCACCATATTATCCATGTAGTGAGGAAAAATGGAAAAAATAGAAGGAATAAACCTGGGAAAGGGAGGCATTGTGAAAGCATTAGTAAAGGATGATGGTTACAGGTACCTAGGCATATTGAAAGCAAATAACGTCTTGAATGGAAAAGTCAAAGAGTCAGTGCAAAAGGAATACATCAGGAGGGTCCTCAAAATATTAAAATAAAAACTGCTGGAAACATAATTAAAGCCATTAATACATGGGCAGTTCTGGGTGGGGGGTGCTGAGAAACCAAAAACGGCTGTATTCAGTATATAAGGCACATCACAATCCAGTGATACACTACCCAGCTGGAATCATCAACTGGATTTTGGCTGAACTGGAAAATTTGGACCGGAAAACATGAAAACTTTTGAATATATACTATGCTTTACATCTATGAAGTGATGTTGACAGGCTGTACCTGTCAAGAAGAATAGGTGGCAAAGGGCTATTGCATCAAACTGTAGAAGAAGAAAAACGAAGTTTGAATGTCTATGTAAACCAAAGTACAGAAAAATTGCTGCAGGCTGTGAAAATGGAGAACATTATTAAAACAACAGAAACAGGCAGAATATAAGATAAAACATCCAGATGACAAATTAAATAGATGGAAAATCAAAGTTTTGCATGGACAGCACTTGAAAAACATTGAAGGAAAATGTAATAACAACTTGACATGGGCATGGCTTAAGATGGGAACCATCAAGCAAGAAACGGAAGGTTTAATACTTGCTGCTCAAGAACATGAAAGCGAAGATACAAAAATCCACTGGCAATCCAAACTGTCGACTTTGCAATGACAAAGTTGAAACTGTTTTACATTTAATATGTGAGTGCAGAAAAATCATGCAAACTGATTACAAAGCTAGACATGATTGAATTACTAAACTAATCCACTGGGCAGTATATAAAAAATACGACTTCCCTGTATTCGAAAAGTCATGGGAACATAAAGTGAAAGAAGTTGTTGAAAAGGAGAAGATCTTGTGGGACTTTTGAATACAGATGGATCGTCATTTAGAACACAACATGCCAGATATCACAGTCATCAAGTGTATAATTTATTGATAATGTTGTTCCAGGAGACTCCAGAGTCAAAGAAAAAGAACCAGAAAAAATCACGAAATATCGTGACTTGGCCATCAAAACTACTTGATTATGGATGAAATGTGACAGTGATACCCATTGTCATCGGGGCTCTTGGCACCATGTCCAAGAATTTTATGCAGTATATCAAGAAATTGCAGCTTTCTGCAATAACACCAGCAGAACTGCAAAAAACTGCTACTTGGAACATCGTATATTTTAAGAAAATACTTGATCGATACCTAGGATGCTGGGAGCAACCCGTATCAACCATCAGTGCCAGTCAATAATATTTGTGATACATTTTTAAATGTTAGTTGACTGAGATCAAGCATAAATGAATAAAGCATAAATAATAACAACAACAACATATATTTTGAGAAGGTACTTGGTCGGTACCTAGAATGCTGGCAGCAACCTGTATCAACCATTAGTGCCAGTCAATAATGTGACACATTATTATATGTTCAGTTGACTGAGTTTCATGTGTAATGAATAAAGTGAATAACAACAATAACAACAACAACATATAATTAAGGCAAAGGCAATCAAAGGTAGTACCAATAGTACTAGACGCTTTGGATGCAGTCCCAAAACAATTGGAGCATCACTTGAACATCATAGGCATTGACAAATTTGCCATCAGTCAATTGCAGAAGGCAGCTTTACTTGGAACAGCTTCCATCCTGTGATGAT
>JAEANM010021976.1:0-11716 GCA_017656035.1 Myanophis thanlyinensis
CTTACCTGTGGTCGTGAATGGTTGCATAAGCATTTCACTGCATATTGTACTATGTATGACTGTGCATGTGACCAATACAATTTGAATTTGAAGTTGATGTTGAATGTTATGTCTCAATTCAAGGTTTTCTAGTAAAATTCTGGGCTTTTCTTTTTCTCAACCTATTATTTTATACTTATCTTCTCAACATATTTCAATACATTGAGTAATTATTTTGCAAATTGCCTTCATAGTGATTTGGCTGACTGCAGCTAATACCAACCTAGAGAGGCTGACTCAAGTGAGGTCTGCTTAGATGACAAGATCACACCCAATTTGTACAAATCTGCTAGCACATAATTGATGATGGGGATATTCATTGACTCCTACTGCTGCTTGTGGTTTTCTGTTGTTTCCATTTTTATCAGAACATTATCATAATTTTATATTACTCCAAGAAAGTATTTGGTAAAAAAAAAACAAAAAAACAGATTCATAGAGTTACTTTGTTGATGAAAGAACAATGACATTGGTTAGGAAATTACAGAATAGATCAATGACATCAGGCATAGATAGTTTTTGATTGTGTTCTATGCAATTTATTCATGCCTTGTTATTTCCTCTGACATCACCATGATTCAAGTCATTAAAAAAAACCAAGGATGAAATAATATTGAACATATTGACCAACTCGTTTAATAAATGCAATGTAATGACAAGCTATGATTTGATTATTTTCACTGTCTCTAGAGATTAAAGATGCTTTATGTTTACGTGTGGGAAGAGGAGATGTGTATGGGCACACAAACACACACACTGAAAAAAATACACTAAGCAAAAAAACAAGAATCACTTTGGTTTGGTATGATTAAGTTATTGTCTGATTGGAGAATAAGGTTTCTTTAGAACATTGAGACAATGTTTGCTGTTGTTCTTTAACATGTGCTTTCTGGTCATCAAATGATAAAGCATACTGATAAAGGAAAGAGAATGTTGCAGACACCTTTGAACCAGCTGCTCTTATTTAATTATGGAGAGTTGCAGTGTGGGTGAGGGCTGCAATGTGTCAGTGTGACGTGAACATTTGCTTTATGATCTGCCCTGTAATCAGAAGAATGTATTACTCGTTCTTTATTTAATGTTAGTAAACCAGATTACTGTTAGAATGTGACACATTATGCATTTATGTGACAAAGCATTCCTGACATCGGGAATCTGCTCTGAGTGTGAATTAATGAAATGGGTTTTATAACTATAACAAAAAGGAGATTGATATAGAGCAAACACAGTACAAAGCTTAGCACCTATCTAATTGCATCGTACGAGGAAGAATTGTGCTCCCTGAGGGTTTTATGTATATGAAAAAAGGTATGCAAAAGTGACATAATATGGATTTTCTGTCTACAACCTTCTGTCTCTTGAGATCAGTTGGTTCATGAGGCACTCTTCAAATGCTTACTCAAAAGATAGGCCCTTTGAAATCAGGCTGAATCACATTAGAAGGCAATTATGTATATTTGATGCTATAAAGAAATGACCAAGCTGGAATCTGAACTAGAGATGACTCAAATTCTACTTTGGATGGAATCATTTCTAGAACGTCAGATTACTCTATGCAGTACCTGAATTTTCTATATTATATTAGGCTATAGCATTAGGTCTATAAGAAACTATTTTACTTATTGATAATTATCACTGATATCTTTGTATCACCCCACAAGGAAATATAATTATGACAGATTAAAAAAATAAAATGAAACTAGTAAAACTGAAAGGATTTTTAGCTAAATGGATCAGTTGACCAGAATGTGCTGTCTTTTCTATTCTGATTTCTGACTTCTATTCATATAAGGAAATAAAGGTTTTTATTTATATATACATATTTTAAATACAGTGGGCATTTCATTTTACAAAAAAAGGAAAAAAACAAAATAACATATTTATAATAATAGTAGTAATGCAAATAATCATAACCAAATTTATAGTTACATAGCTTGTTTGTGACTGTATCATATATCAATTATAATAGCATACTTATAATCAACATTTATGTTTTACATAACAATACTTTTGCTTCATCTAATTTCCATCTCGTAACTGTAACCATTGATAAAACTTATTCCATGTTTAATAATACTCTGTATCTCCTTTATCTTTTATTTTGAATGTCAATCTGTCCATGTGTGCACAATCCAGTATCTTCTGAATTATGTTTTCATCATGTGGGGTGTTCTCATTTTTCCAATATTGTGCAAATACAATTCTTGCTGCTGTCAATGCATGTAATTATTAAATATATAGTCCCTTTATCATAGTTCTCCAATTTCTATTCTGATGGGCTCTATATTTCCTTGCGGATTAATCTGGCCACATGCCAAAATTGCCTTTTTAGCATGGTATAATAAACTATGTTTAATGGGAAGCAGATGTCTTTGAACTCTTACAAGTAAGTCAATATGCAATACATGCCTATTTTATACCAAGTTCAAGTTTTATTTTCAAGTTCAAGTTTTATTTGCCAAATACATGACACATATATGACATATATGACATGTGGTGAAATGCTTATGTGACTACAAAATCAAAGAAGCAAGGGGAATAGTCTGTAGGAAGGATATAGACAAGTATAGGGATAGGGAGCACTTAGAGGGAAGTGAACACAAGTAGAGGGAGAAGGAGAAGGAACAGAGATGACAAACAATGTCTACTATTATGACCATTGTCTATCCAGCAGCACTGTCCCAGCTCTCCACAGCACGTCTTGGCCATCTTAGTCCTCAGCTGTTTTCCAAGGCCCTCTCAGTCCTTGGCTACTTCCTTTGTCTTGGTATCACTGCAGATCTCCTCCTTGGCCACTCCTGGTGCTTCTGCCTCCAGAGAACATTCTCACTCCTGCTGCCACTTCAGGACGCCTCAACAGACTCTCACAGCCTTCACCTCAGTGATCCCTTGGGTCCTCCACTTCAGCGGTCTTTTGATACTGCCTCAGTATCTTGGTGGCTTCTCAAGGCCTCCTCCTCCTCCTCAAGGCCTTTGCTTCCACCATCCAGCCTGCCTCAGTCTCCCAAGCCTGTCGTCCCAGTGCCATCTTCTCTAGCTCTAACTCTAGCTCTAGCTCTGTCTTTCATTCTCCTCCTGGGCCACCCCTCAGTCTGATTAGATTGCTTAATGGTTGCTTAGCAGTTGCTTAGGTGTCGCTTAAGGGTTGTTTAAATGTTACTTAAATTATGATTAAATTTGCTTAAAAAAACTAAAACAAATAAAAAGAGGGTTGGAGCAGTCATAACGGCTGTCTACTCCACCATTTTTCAATGATGCAAACTATGCAAATTATACAAATTTAATTATGCCTCGTGAACAAAAATCCGATCTTCAACAACAGCGGCAGCCCATCCACTCTCCACCTGCTACTGTTCAGAGTATGTTTCTGTCACACAGGTCCTGTGTAATTATATAATCTTCTCTTAATCTTCTTTATGCATCAGTCTGGTTGTTGGATTCAGTCATATCCTTGAACCCATGACTCAATTTCTCAGGTTCATATAAAGCAGATTCCGATCTTGGAAACATGATCTCTTAAACCCATCATAATGGCAAGGAAACTATTGAATTAGCAACAGCTCCACAAAAACCAAGCTTCAGATTGTTATTGGTTCACATTTCGTAGATGTCATGCCTTGTCTTCAGATGGGTATCACTTTGTCTTCACCGGAAATGTAAATATTGCAACAATTTCTAAACCCGTATTCATTTAAAATGATTTATGTTCATGGCAGGTTAAGCTGGGAGAAAAGGAAGAAAAATGAGATTGATTAACCTGTCAGGTGTCATACTCTACAATGCTAGCTAGTTCAGGAATGGTTCAGTGGTTTTGTTGGAAACAGCCTCTGGGATGCAATGAAATTTTCTTGACAGCATTGCAGTGCTGGGCCATCACAACATATTTTTCTGGGTCTCAAATGGCTACTGGAGTCTCCAGAGATCAACTAAACAATGCTTGGAATAATAATCAGAGATCCATTATAAGTGGTAGGTGAGAAGCAAATGAGTTAGCCCCAGGTTTCAGCACAAAAAGCCTTGAGCAAAACAGCTGCAGTGGTTAAAAAGGTATATTTATATTATAAAGCACATAAATGTATTTTACTTACAGCTATTAAAACACAGATAATTCCAACCTTGGAGAGCTTAAAAGCTTAAGCAGGATTGGACCAATTTCCATAAGATGGGAGAGCTTTGGAAATCCCAAAGCTGTTGGAAAAACTGAAAAGTTAAAAAAAAAAAACAAGCAGAAAGAAAGTACAATAAATCATTTTGTTTTCCTGCTCCCAAGGCTTCTATTTCTTAAAGTTGCTAGGAACTAAAAAGAAGCTTTTTTTGTGAATAGCTAAAATTATTACATCTTATTTGACAATAATTACCAACACTGCCATTTTTTTCCAAATTGTATTTTTGTCTGGATTACTGCAATTGACTCCGTGTGGGGCAGCCCTAGAAAATTGCTTGAAAACTTCAAATGGTTTGGAATGCAGCTGCATGAACAATGATAGTCATGCCTCACATATTCCTATGCAACTCCTTTATTAGATGGCCTGCTTTGGTTACCAGTAGTCTTCTGTATGCAGTTCAAGGTCTACTTATATTTTATAAAGTTCTTTATGATATATGGATCTCTGTTTTGAGAGATTGTCTTTCTCCCATGTGTTTGTTTCACAAAATCTTAGATCTTACAGAATTGGCATGCTTTACATCTTATTCAAGCTTCCCCAAACTGGTTAATATTCACCCCCAAGGATTGGTGGGACTATCCAAGGTGTTGTTGCTGTTGTAGTATTAATAAAATCAGTATTTATAAAATTATTTTCATATAATAAATGTCGTGTGGGGAATCAATGAACAATCTGAAACTTCATGAAGGTTTCTGTATTGTGTTGGGCAGTGACCAGGTGCCCTGGCAATTGGTTCTTTTCCATTCAGAAACAGTAAGAATGCCAGTAAATAAAGGAATTTTAAGTTGTATTATTAACTCAAGCAAACAGATTTAAAAACATAACATTAAAAGCAAACCTACAAGCAAGATGCTACCAAATCTCTTACAAGCTTGCTGAGAGCTCCTTTGCAACTACAACAGAGATAATCCAAAGGTAACCAAATTACACAATAACTGATGCTAGGTTCATGCAGAAGCTCCAGTAAACAACAACCTCAAGGTTTTTATGAATAGAATAGAATAGAATAGAATAGAATTCTTTATTGGCCAAGTGTGATTGGACATACAAGGAATTTGTCTTTGGTATATATGCTCTCAGTGTACATTAAAGAAAATGGTACATTCGCCAGGAATCATAAGATACAACACTTAAGGATAGTCATGGGGTACAAATAAGCAGTCAAATCATACTAGGAAACAATAATCAATATAAATAGCAAGGACACAAGCAACAAGTTATAGTCATAGTGGGGTGGGTGGGTGATGGAACAATGAGAATGTTAGTAATACAAACTTAATTAATAAATAGTTGGACAGTGTTAAGGAAATTATTTATTTAGCACAGTGATGGCGTTCAGGAAAAAGCTGTTCTTGTGTCTAGTTGTTCTTGTGTGCAGTGCCCTATAGTGTCATTTTGAGGGTAGGAGTTGAAACAATTTATGTGCAGGATGTTTTTTTTTTTCCTCAATCATTAAATTCATTGTGAATATTTATTTGAAATCTATATCACTTTCCCCATCTTAGACTCTGAAATAAGCTCTGTTAAATCCAGTGGATCTTTACTTGTAAATAGTTGCACAAGGAATAAGATTTCATTAAACAAATGGGATTGGGTCTGTTGCCATTGGCATACTTGCCATTATTTCCTTGTTTGTCTTCTTACAATCCAAAATAAACAAGTATCTCCTATCAGTGGATATTACTGAAAAGAGGGAGGCACAGGAGACAAATGTGTAAAATAGATGAAACAATCCACAGAATATTAGTATAATTATTTGGAGCAGGAGCTGTCTGTCAGAAATTTGAGTTTACTTTCAAAAATACATTTCAGATTCTAAATTTTTAAGTCACTCACTCACACTTTTCTAGGCTTCTCTGAGAAGTAGATATAAAATCTTCTCATGCAAAAACAATTGCAGTGCTTAATAGAAAACTTTGGAATATTTTGTTACTCATATATACATATATATGCATATGTACATACACACACGATTAGAAATCATTTGTTTTAGTTTTAGTTTTTTTTTTTTTTGCAGGCAACTGAAGGTAAGTATTTGTATTTAACATTTTATTTGAATGGCAGATATTCATTTATCATTAAGTTGTCTGCAAAAAAAAAAAAAAAACCACTAATAATGATTCCTATTCAGTTAAATGAAAATATCCACCTTTTCCTGTTCCCTAGGTTAGCTCTTAGACCATTGCAAAAGGTAAATTAGAGTTGAAAGAAAATTGATTAATCATGGTGATTGACTCATTCATTTACAGCAGATTAGCTCCTAGATTTTTAATCAGCTGTTAATAGCAGTAAAAGGGCATGAAATGCTTTTGGGCTCTCTCAGAAAAAAAAGCAAACAGCACAATAACTTCAGGTAATTATTGTTTTGAGCTGGTTTACAATCTTTGTGGTGGAATAACAGTTCCACAGCCAATGAATAGAGAAAACCAGTGGCTAAATAGAAACATATATTTAGCAGCAGTCCTTGGATCTGTTCTATAACAGGTATCTATTCTATAGCAGGTATCAGTAGTGGAATGTTTATTTCTAAATGATTAAAAATGATTGTGGTAGTATTCCTAACCACGTGCATAGAACAATGTGTTCATTTTTCATTGTTTTAGTGTATACTTTTGTCTTATAAGGTTACATTTTGCATTTTTTGCACATACAAAGGGATTTTGTTCACTCTCTGATCTTTTAAAATGCTGACTAGCCACTTCTTTATGTTAAAATACCTTGACAAATATATTAATTTTATTACCTTGATTTCCTTGCATGTAAACTGTTTCTTATAAACATTATCATGATGAAGAAGAGCCTTTATTTGTCCCTACATTTTTTGGGAATGGCTCAGAGAGAGTGTGACTCATAATAAATGGTCAACATTTACCTTTAAAGCGCTTCATGGCTTGGGACTCGGGTACTTATGGGACCGCCTGTTGCCACCGTCAACTTCCAGCCGACCAGTGCGCTCCCACAGGGTTGGCCTCCTCGGGGTTCCATTGTCGGGACGATGTCGTCTGACAACCCCGAGGGTTCGGACCTTCTCTGTGGCGGCCCCCTCCCTGTAGAACGAGCTTCCCCTGGAGATCCATACTATTATGGATCTCCAGGCTTTCCGACGCGCCCTGAAAACCCATCTATTTCAACGAGTCGGCCTGGCCTGATACCTTAGGGTTGATCTTAATTTAATTTTAACTGAATTTTAAATTATATTTAACTTATTTTTTTAATGGAATGGGTTTTTTTGTTTAAATGCATTTTTAAATTTCTTAACTATTTTTAAATTAACTGGCCTTAATCTAATTATTTAATTTGATTTTAATTACCTTGTATGTTTTTTAATGGCTGTACACCGCCCCGAGTCCCTTTGGAAGAGGGAGCAGTATATAAATTAAATTAATTAATTAATTAATAAACAGCAGTAAAAATCCTTCCCATAATTTATTTCTACATCTTGATAACAATCATTGAGAAAATGAATATTGTATTTATACACATATACATGAAGTCCTGGAATTGCAATCATAATTGAACCTGGCAATTAGAATCCTAAGTCATGATGATCATAAGTTGAATCGTGATGTGACTGGATCTGATTTTATGATCTTTTTCACAGTGGTTATTAAGCAAGCACTAAGCATACTTTCCTATGCTGTAACTTTTGCCTGAAACCAGAAGTAAACATTGATTTCCAGCAAAACTGTTGTAAAAGGTAGTCATGTGACTTCCAAGTGCTGCAAATGATTATTGATGTATCGATCAAATGCAGTCATGTGACCATAGAGGCGGTGATATAGGAACTTCAAAACTGGGTCAAAATTAGGTTTTGGGGGATCTATAGTAACTTCAAACAGTTGCTAGGTAACAGCCAAGGACAACTTGTACAAAAGTTTGGTAGTGAATACAGTGTGGGAAGCCACACACCCCTCCTACAAGAATGATATATTTTGAATAACATTAAAAAGGCAAAATATTATATTTTCCTAACTGAGATATAGAGAAACATGCTCTTAAAAGACAGAAGGCAGATCTAGTTTCCCTCCCTTCAAGAAACTGAGGAGGCCACTTTTTAAAAATGTAGATTTGGTAATCCATTCAAGACAGGATTAAAAAGCCAAGGAAGCCAGCACTTTAGACTCATTGCTGGACTTCATGAGACAAGCTAATTAAAATCAAATAACAAAATACACAAAACAAGCCTCTAAATTACAAAATGGTGTAGGAAAAAAACATATAAAAATCCATGTACTAGTCAGCTCCACTAGAACCATAAACGCTGGTGGTTCTATTTCATCATTAAACCATTTTTACAAATCAGCCTCCATGATTCCAGTGTCTTTCTCCCAGATTGAAACTGAACCAGATGGATATTTCTTCCAACAACACTAATAAGAAATATGCAAAGCAAACATTCTTCTGGTATGACAGTCCTATCTCAGATCAAAAGAAGGTGAGAAGAGTCCTTATAGATGCAAACAAATCTCTGGATATAATTTAGGGTTGGGCATATCAACCTCATGATTTCTTTCCTTAGTTAATAATAAAACAATTCAGGTTTTTTTATTTGTGGTTGCCCAAAATAAAACAATTCACATGGATTTTAGTGCAGAGGCTGGTATGCTTGTGTTTTGGAATTAAAGCATTGCCAGCCTTCGCTTGCTTTTCTACAACCTGGTTTAAGTCGAAGGGACCATTTCCCCTGATAAATTGATACTTCCAGCCACGTAATATTTTCTGGAAGGGTCCAATTCAGTTATGATGGCATCATTTTTTTTTCCCAATCCAGATGAAAGGATTCCTTGTTTTGATAACAGCATAAAGTAGTTAATGGGAAATAGGCATCCAGCAGAGTTGCAGGATTGAGGATGGTGGAAATGGATTTATTTATTTATTTATTGCTAAATTCTATTCAAGATATTTGGCTCATTTCCAGACTAAATGAAAGAACTCCTGTGCGGTGAAAAGCCGTGTCAGGATGGGAGATAGAGCTTTTGAACCATAAGCATAACAGCATGAGATAAAAAGAACTTGTTTCCAGAGAGCACCTTCTGTTGTGGGTCTCCATCTTGCTTTTCCTGACACATGGATTTGCTTAGCATTTTTCCCCTTTTCCTCCTACACATACTTTCAAATCTGCTGCCTTGTCTACATTCTGTTAAACAGGAGAGTTTATCTGTTTGAAGGTTCCAACCATAGAATAGAGAAAAATTAATATTGCAGACAGTTCTAGGATAGTGCTGCAGAGAAATGTGAAAGGATGAGAGTTCAAAGTATTTGGGAGCCTTATGTTTCTT
The DNA here is from genome assembly GCA_017656035.1 of Myanophis thanlyinensis. Lineage (NCBI taxonomy): Eukaryota > Metazoa > Chordata > Lepidosauria > Squamata > Homalopsidae > Myanophis > Myanophis thanlyinensis. The sequence goes on from JAEANM010021976.1 coordinate 9,485, forward strand.
TTTTCTTCCTTGTTACATTCCACTCCAGGGTATGGTCAAAATAGGTGCCTTCACCACACAGATTGTGGCTCATATTCCAGCCCTTAATTAGACTGGCTCCTAAACAAGAAACAACCCTGCAGAAAGACCTAAGGATAATAACCATGATCTTCCCAACCAGGACCTCCGAACATGGAAACCTTCCAGTGCACCCCCAACAACAACAACAACAACAACAAATAAACAGTTAGTTCTGAATGACTATGTAAGACATTATGAAGTTAAAGCTCAATTGAATAGCCAAGATGAGCATGTGTAAGCATGTGCCTAGAACAGTGGTGGCAAACCTTTTACTTACCAAGTGCCAAAAAGTACGCACTTTGCCCATGCCATCCAAAATTATGTGTGGCTCCTCCATGTGTGCTGCATGTGCAACTGCACCATCTGTGCATGCATGCAGCTTTTGCATGTGCAATGCACATGCACTGCACACAGGCATTCACACACATATGAGCAATCGCGTGTGCATGCGCAGGAGAGCTCAGAAGACCAGCTGGATTTCCTGCTGCAATCTCATGCATGCACAGCGGAAGCCAGAAGACCAGCTGGGTCTCTGCAATTGTACATGTGTGCATGCACAATTGCATGTGCATGCTCAGCTGGAGGTAAGTTAGCCAACAGCTTGTGTGCCCAGCAAAATGGCTCTGTGTGCCACCTGTAGCACCCATGCCATAGGTTCGCCATCACGGGTCTAGAATTATATACCCGGTATGATGTTGCAAAGCAAAAAAAAAAAAATGATATGGAAGAATGGGGAGCAAAAGACTAGCAATGAGTTGGGTGGGAGTTGGGTGTCACCTAAATAAATATAAATTTTTAAAAAGGCTAAGTTTCAGCCTCAGGGTGAAAACTGTCAACCAGGTACATTAGTGAACCCTGGTGTTATCAAAGTCAAGCAGCATCTAACATTCAAAGATAAAGAATAATGACCTTCTCCGTCGGAAGTAGAGAGCAAATCCGTTAGATGTATGGGTTAGTTTTGTCATTTCATAGATCTACTGACTGAGAACCAAAGCTATAAAAGGGGCCAGGCTCCTCCCCTAGCCCAGTTTCATTCTCAGTCATCAATAGATAAACTGACTGTTCTCAATACATTTGAATCATTTCCTAGTGAATTACATGTAAGTAACTAATTTTCTCTATTTTTCCCCTTTTTACAGATAATCATTCATGATTCCCTTGAAATCAACACTTATAGTAAAAAGGGGGGGAGGAAGCGGAGCTAAGCATGCTTCATCCATAACCCCCCCTGCATTCCCCCCCACCGGAAGGCAGCATAGGATCAAAAAAGGGGGGGGTTATAAGGGCATTTTCTTTTTTTCTTTTTTCCTTTCTCCAAGGAAAATTAAGCCTGATGAGGCAAAGGCTCTGGGGGACGAATGGCATATACCTCCCACCCCCGCTGATCTGACCGAGACAGTGGGGGGCCTAGCGCGACGCCCGCGACCCTACCGAGGTCGCAGGCTGGCTCTGCAGAGAGAGAAATGATTGGCGAATTTTTTACAGTTTGGATTGAGCTGTGCTGAGCCTGCAGAGGCCTCTTCGGCCTCCTCATGACGAGCCAAACTCGTCACAGGTATTTGAGGCCTGCGGGAGCCAATTTTAATGCTAAGGCCTGTTTAAGCTCAAAAGGAACAGCTGGCCTTATTTTTGAGAGCGCAGGCCTCGTTTGCGAACTAGGCCTTGTCCCTCGTGGATGATATGCAGCTGGCAGCCGCCATTTTGACTCCTGGCCGCCATTTTGAATAAGGGCAAGGCGAAGCCGGCTGCAGTCGCCATTTTGGATTGTTGCCCTTATGCTCCAGCCACCATTTTGGAAAAGGGCAAGTTGAAGCAGGATGGGGCAGCCATTTTGGATGGTTGCCCTCATGTTCCAGCCGCCATTTTGAAACAGTCAAGGCGAAGCTGGCTGCGGTCGCCATTTTGGATTGTTGCCCTTATGTTCTGGCCGCCATTTTGGAAAAGGGCAAGATGAAGCAGGATGGGGCAGCCATTTTGGATGGTTGCCCTTATGTTTCGGCCGCCATTTTGAAAAAGGGCAAGATGCAGCCGGATGCGGCAGCCATTTTAAATTTTGCCCTTTTTTTTTATCCGGCCTCCATTTTGGGGCCTATAGAGTGCAGAGGGCAATGCAACCTAAAATTTAAAGTGATATTCTTTGAATTTAAGGCAGCAGCTGGCAAAATGAATGCC
>JAEANM010021977.1:0-11716 GCA_017656035.1 Myanophis thanlyinensis
CAACGCCGGCTCTTCTCCCGCCTGGGCGGTGGGAGAAGAGCCAGCGTTGCCGCTGCGGAGCTGCCCCCGCCTGCCCTCTTACCTTCTTCATGGCTGCTGCGTTCTGCATCCCACACCTGCAAAGACACGCGGGGGAGGGGTGCTGCGGAGAGGGAGTAAGGGTGGGGGGCTGCGGAAGAGGGTGGGGGAGCCTGTCAATGTGGCTTGCGAGTCAAAAAGTTTGCCCACCCCTGTTCTAGCCTAATCTTTATTGCCTTGCTCACAGAAACTGCCTCTCCCCTAATTTTGATGAAATGGTAATGGTAACTCTGTGCTTGGTAATGATTAATCCTGTGGCCATGCCCACAGAACCAGTAGTAAAAAAATTGAATTTCACCACTGGTATACACCTATAGCAATGTCATTCTTTTTATCTTATATGTTGATCCATATGCATTCTACAAGGCTTTCATGCTTTGTTGGGTGCATCATTAGTTTTTGTAATGCAGTTATATCATAATTGCCCTTATGTATTAGTATTTCAAATTCACCCAGTTTGTTCCTAAACTTTGAATGTTAATGTACAGGCATTTAAGTTATTTATGGGCTACCCTGGGTAAACTTCCTATATCTCCTATTTTGTATCTTGAGTTTTTCTTCTTTCTCTTTATTTCCTACTCTCTTAGCTGTTTAGTGGTTTTTGCTTGAATTTAGGTTCCAAAGGTCATGAAGATAGGTCATCCTCCCCTCTCAATTTTAAAGCCCTTCTGATAAGATGAGCCAGTCATTTTCTGCCATGTTTTTTCCAGTTCTTGTGAGGTGCTGTCCATCCCTTGCCAAGAGCCCTTCATGTCAGTAATTAAGACCCTGGTCTAGGAAACCAAAGTTCTCTTGACAACACTAGTTTTTAAACTAGTGGTTCATTCTAAAATCCATTGCTCCCTCATTGAATGTTGGCCTTTTTTGAGAAGTATAGATAAAAGCATCATTTAAGCTCTTAATTCTTCAATTTACTTCTCTAATTGTTATAACGTCATTATTATTTTCAGATTCATTGTTGTGTCATTCATCCCCACGTGTAGAAGAAAGGGGCAGTAAAATTAGTGGAGTTGATTATTTTAGTAATGTTCCCAGTTACATCTTTTGATTTTTGCTCCAAGGTGACAACGTATCTCCCTAGATTGGCTGCCTGGTCTGCACTTTATGGTTTCTCTTCCTTTTAAAATTGAATCTCTTGTCACCAATACTTGCCTTTTTTTCCTAGGAAAATCTGGGATACTTTTTTCTTTTTGTTGAAATATCATCATTTTCGAAGCTTCATGACTTTAAAATGGCGAGGAGGGGTGGAATCCAAGCCAAAATAAAGAAACTGGAAGTTACTGTGGGATTTTATTATCTTGAATTGACTCTGCTGAACTTCTTTGCTTTTAAAACAAAGACTGCCCAAGTGATGCTTTGATTCTGTTGTGAGGTGGGGGAGAAATAGTTCTGATTTTACTTGCCTTGTTTGAACCAGCCATGTAGGCTGTTAAACAAAAAGGCACAGATTTCAGGTTTCTTTTGTAGTTTACATTGCACTGACATTGTTTGAACACACAAGGGAGCTAAAAGATTGTAATATTATCAATTCTTACTAACGCTCCAGTTACATTATTTTATATACTAAATCCATTGAATTTAATGTTACAAATTTATAAGTTCAATTTTTTAAATTTTGGTTATATTTTAGAGAAATGACCAGCCATAAGAAGACTGAAAGAAGAATATTAAGAGATGCAGAATCTCTATTCATCTTTTTTGGATGAATATACAGCTAAAATACATGAACTAATTCAAGGAATGGGAACAAAACTTGAATCAAAACTTGATGTACTTTCAAAGAAACTTCACAAGGAATATAATATATGACTGGAGATATTAAACAGGTGAAGGATAGAGTGGCTCTGATGGAGCATAAACTGGAAATTTCCAGCATGAAGCTGATTTGGATGAAAGATCTCTTTTGAAATTATAATTTAAGCAACTCTAATTAAGATTTTCAGTAGTTCCTGAATTGTCTGGCGAGGATATTAGATGAAGGATGATTAAAGGTTATGATTAAATAAACCTTGGCCAGGTCAACTAATTGAGAAGAAAAGACCCTCAACCTTGAAACAGACAAAATTTATAAAGTAAATTTCAGATTTGCAATCACAAGAAGACTACTAAGGGACATTTTAATCCATTTTGTAAGAAGAGTGAGAGATGTTTTGTATTGCCATTTTAAATCTAAACTAAGAATGAAAAAAGGGAATAAAATTGTTTTGAAGGAAATTTCTGTCAGAATTTTGAGAAAAAGTAAAACTTATCCTTTCCTTTTGATATTCTGAAGAAGAGAAAAATCCCCTTCCATTGAGGAATTTTCTCCTTTTATATATTTGAACAAGTAATATTCTTTTATCAAAGAGCAAAGATTTAGACTGAATTCTACAGAAAAAAACAAGGACTTCTTGATTAAACATCAACTAATTTTGGATCCAGATGAAGAAATTTGTGCAGACAAATAACTAGAAGTAAATAAACCTCAAAAAGTTGATGCTAAAGAAGATGTGGTTGAAATGTCCATACAGGAACTTACTATTTTATCCAAAGTTGGAGATTAAGTTTATAGCATGAAATATTAATGGGGCAAATGCCCTATCTAAATGTAAAACGTATTTAATTACTTAAGGAAACTTAATGTTGATATAATTTGATTTCAAGGAACACATATTAAGAAACAAGACAAGAAATATTTAATAAATAAAATATTAGAGGAGAGATTTATATCTGCTGGAGTTAATGGAGTTGTTATAAAATCCTAATTTAAACCTGAGTTACTTTATCAGATAAACATGGTAGATTTGTTGACATTGAACAATTGAATAAAACCAATACAAGTAATCCTTAACTTACAACACTTCATTTAGTGACCATTCAAAATTACGTCTCATTGAAAAAAGTGACTTATGACAGTTTATCACACTTACAACCATTACAGTGTCCCTGAGGTTATATGATTAAAATTCGGACACTTGGCATGTGGTATTTATGATGGTTGCAGTATCCTGGGGTCTTGTGATTCCCCTTTTGCAAACACATCAAGTTTAAGGCCTGCAGGCCAAATCCGGCCCACAAGGTGTACAGAGCTGGCCTGTGGGCTCACCCTGAAGACAGTGAGGGACCAGCCCCCAGTGCCTTGACCCATCCCAGCCAGCAACCAAAGGAAAAACTTGAAGGTAGCAGGCCAGAAGGCAAGGCTGCCCAGCCATCACGCTCCCCCTAATCCTTCTTGACCCGTGGACCCAGGCATAGCTGCTCCTCCTCATCATAGGTAGGGCTGGACTTGCAATTATATAGCCCATTCAGCCTGCAAAGCGGGGCTCATCCAATGCCCTCCTCCACCATCATGCCAGGAGCCCTAACTAAAGGCAGAGTGCTCCAGTCTCATGCTGCCAAGGAGATGGAAGCAAATAAAAGTCCCCAAACTTGGAATGCGGTTTGTATGTATGTGTGCACATGTGCAGGCACGCACTTGACTGCAAGCAGTTTGGGGAAGCGAAGAGCCTGTGGGGCATCAAACTGTCCCCATGTCAAGTTAGCTGGTGCAACTTCTTCCAACCTAATTCAGCCGTCTGAAATCAGACACGCCCAGTAAGAGATGTAGACTGGCTATGCCCACTCAGCTATGCTCATGTAGTCACGGTAACCATGCTACTGGCCCAGCCGTGCCTGCTGAAAGGACTTCTGCTTCCCCCACGCAGCTACCTCCTTCAGAGCTTTCCTGACCATGACAGAAGCCCTGTTGGAGAAGGGGGGGAAAGTGCTGTGTCAGCCACACCTGTTGGGACTGCCACTGTAGTCAGGATGGCTCCAAAGGAGGTAGCTGTGGAGGAGGGGAGGAGGCTTTCTAGCAAGCACAGCTGGTGCCAAAAGCATGTCACTACTCCTCTACTTTCAATTCCAAAATAAAGTTGGGGCAGTGTTTGTGCGCCCTGACAAAATCTGCAACAAGAGGCAAGTAAGTCAGGCTCACTGCGGGAGGGGAGGGGGGTCACCCAATGAACCTCAGATACAGACAATGTAACCTCAACTCCCCCCCCTTCCTTGGCAGGGCATGGAACTTTGGATATAATGTAAAACTTAAACAATGGGCGAATATTTAAAATTTACATTTTATTACAATTTAAAAGAAAATTTTATATGATGATGTATCGATAGTTGGTAATTGACACCAGTTATCAAGAATATATAAAGGTATTTCAAATGAATGCTGGAAATGCAGATGTAAAGAAGGGACATTTTATAATTTATAGTAGACAAGATAAATCAAAGAAATCGGAGTAGAGTCATATTCTAATACAGAAGATTCTCAAAGTGACTATAAAGTAAAACCAGAAATTTTGGGGTGGGGGCTTAATGGAAAAAGACTTGGAAAAAAGTTGGAACATTGATGTTATATATAAGCTGACGTAACCAGATTACTCAAGGGAGCATGCAAAAGTCCACTAAAGTGCCTATTGTCCCTGATATGTGTTTTTATTCTTTTATTTTTGTTCTTGTTTGACAAATTCTAATAAATAAATAAAATAAAAAAAATACTTTATGCACAAAAATGCAAGGACGATTCAATCCCCACAATGGATGATGGCTGCAAAACCTGAGGGAGCTAACAGAGGTGGCTAAATTGACTGCTTTTATAAAAGAAAAAAAAACACAAGTACTTTTGTTTCTACTTGGAAACTGCTTCTGGACTTTGTGCTTGAGGTGGAAAAAAAAATAAAACAATAATTTTGGATTTTATTGATAAATAATTGTTGTAGAAAAGGTTAATTTATATTACTATTTAAAGCAAAAAGTTGAGATTCAATGTTTCTTCTTATTCTACTGCACCAATGGGAGTCGGAAGTCAATGCCTTTTCTTCTTTTTCCCTTCTCTACACTTTTATCTTCCTTTTTCCCTCCCTTATTTATCCTACTTCCTTTTGTATTTTCATATTTTATATTATAATATTATAACATGGCAAAAAAAGGAATCAGCAGGCATTCTTGAATCTGTTGGCAATACAAGTAGTTCTCGATTTACAATAGTTCATTTAGTGACCATTCAAAGTTACAACAGCACTGGAAAAAGTGACTTATGATCATTTTCATACTTATGACTGTTGCATATTTATGACTGTTGATCATGGTCACATGATCAAAATTCAGATGCTTAGCTGGTTCATATTTATGACAGTTGCAGTCTGCTGGGTGATCACCTTTTGTAACCCTCTAATAAGCAAACTCAATAGGGAAGCCAGGTTTACTTAAATAACCAAGGTATTAATAACTATAATGATTCACTTAACAACTGTGGCAAGAAAAGTGATAAAATGGGACAAAACTCACTTAACTAATGTCTCACTTAGCAACATAAATTTTGAGCCCAATTGTGGTTGTAAGGCAAGGACTACATGTACATGGCAAACAGTGCTCTGAAGCATCAGCAAACTCCATGATTTAAAATACAGCAAGACATCACAAGATATAAATGAGTAAATGGCAGGCTGACAGAAAGACAGAGACAGACATAAGATAGTCTAAAGCTATCAAAAATAACATTAGCTCTACTTTGAATGATTTTGAATGACAATTTTTTTAGCAGAGAAGATGCAGTCTTCTAACGCTTGATTCCAACTATAAAAATTCACATAAATGGCAGGGAGACTGCTTGTCCTTCCTAGGCTACATCATTACCATTTATACATTGCAAATTAATAGAAGATAATTGCTCCTCTTTATAATTCCATTCTTGGGTTGTCACTGGAAAGTCATAGGTTTACTAGGCCAGTAAGCACTATTGTAGCATACAAAGATTTCTCACCTAACCTTCTGTATGTCTTGTCATAGTATTAACTTCATCATTACCACTATCGATCAGTAGTGAAATTCAGCCAGGACACACTGGTTCTGCTGTACCAGTAGCAGTGACGAAGCCTGGTCCCGCCCACCCACTCCTGACAATGTATGATGTCCTCCCATCTACCCCTGCTCTTTTCTTCCCTATATTCCCTTCAATTTTTTTAGTTTTTACTCACCTGGGTTGTGCAGAACACCTGTTCTGCACGCCCCCACAGCCTTCCTAATCAGCTGGGAAAGCTTCTGAAATGGAAAATTAACAGTTTAAAGGGCTGCGCAGTAGCACAGTTGGCACGCGCACATGCGTGCACCAAACTGATAGTGAAGCCAGTTGAATTGCACCACTGCTATAAATGCAAAATCCTACCTAGTCCAAGTCCAGATGCAGTTGTCCATCTTATCACCAGAACTTTTCCTTCCATGCTCTACCTTTCCAATATTCTTCAGACATGGGACAGGAGGAATATTGTAAGACTTCACTTTGTTGCAAAAATTACGTAAAATCAGAGCAGCAATAATTTCAGTCAAACATTTCCTCTACCTATGGATCAATTTTGCATAATTGTTATCCTCTTTAGAGAACTGCTTCAGTTTATTGATATTTTGGGTAGTCTTGCATGAACTACTACTTCTGTTTAATTTGGATTAAAAACAAGGCTTTGACTTGGCCATTCCAAAATATAAAATTTCTTCTGTTTCATGTTTGTGTGCTCAGTACCACTGTCATGGTGCATGAATCATGTTCATTTAGTTTTGGTGCTGCAGATGGATATTCTGACTTTCTCTTTTAGAATTTGCAGTACGATCCAGACTCCATTGTTCCTCCAACTGCTGAGTCTGCAAAGTAGCCACAACTATGATACTTCCATCACCATTCTTCATAGTGGGATGCTTCTCTTTTGCCTGAACATAGTTTTTTAGCTTGTTCATAGTTTCTTATCCATGCCATAAAATTCTGCTTTTATCTCAATCATAAAAACCCTTTATGTCATTCTGGTGGTTCTTCGCAAACTGAAGATGGCGACAATATTGAGCATTTTTCTTCCTGGTATCATTCAATTCTTGTTTCATATTCTCTTTGTAATGCACTCATGAATACTCACATTAGATAGTCTGCAGATCTTTTGCATTATTCTAAGTTTCTATACTGAAGTCTCCCATAATACTGCATATGCAAATCACTTGAGTGATTTTTGTTGCATCACCATTTTTGGGAAGAGTAACAATTAGCTTGCCTTTTCTTCATTTATACATTGTCTGCCTGATTGTAGATTAAAGGAGGCCAAAGAGTTTGGCTGTGATTTGTAGCCATTTCCAGCCTTATTAAAATGAGTTATATGACTGGCCAATTCATAACTGTGATTCTACCTAGTATACAAAAAAAGAAAAAAAATCAGAGTTATGCCTCCAAGCTAATAACCTAGCCCCAATGCCCAGGAGAATAGCCAAGTCTTCAAAGCTTTCTTGAATGCTAACAGGATTGGTGTTAGTAAAATCTCAGAATGGCATCAAGTCACAGGGCAAGTACCACAACAGAAAAAGCATCATGATAATCAAAACATCATTTTTCTAAATTAGGATATCTCTTTTGATTGAGGCATAATTTGTTTCCTCAGGAATCTGTTGTAAACAACAGACTATATGGCAACTAGTGTTTGTATGTGTGTATGCATGTGTTTGAGGGGGATGGTCCCTATAGTCTTTTTTAAATATAATTTTATTGAACATGTTAAAAACAAGAGGAAAGATAAACTAAATCAGAGTATGAAGGCAAAAAGAAAAATGTATAAGAGAATCCTATAGGATGAAAAAGTGAAGAAAAAAGATAGAATAGAAAATATAAAGTGGCTTCCAATCTTCCTTACAAATAATTCTGAGAACAATTGTACATTTACCTCTTTCTCTAAAGTTACCTCATGACTCTTTTTTCTATAATCTACTCTATTTGTAAAAACTATAGATTATTACGTTCATTTTTTCTGTTTTACAAAAAAAGTCCATAAGTGGTGAGGAAGTTTTCTATAATTAAAGTCACATCTTATTGACATTTGATTTAATTGGAACATTTGGTTCAACTTACTGAAAACTATTTATTCTAGGGTTAACATGTTTTTTCTGATATATACATAAAATATTGGCTCAATGTGTTCTATACAGGACATAAATCACCATTTTCAATGCTCTTTGCTTAACTAGAATATTCTGTTCCTCGCTGAAAAAAAAATCATATAGGAAACACTATGATTTTTAATCACTGATCCTAGACTCTATTTAATAAGAATACTGTTATTGGAAATGTTATTTTAAAATTTGCAGCAATTGACTGATGACACATCATCATAGTTTGATTTTGGTTTCAATAAAAGAAAAAGGAAAAAGACTTTTGAGTAATAAGTCAAAGCTATCCAAAAAGATATTATATTCTTTAAGTTCTCCTGAACAAATATTTACAGACAGAAAAATAAAATAAAAAAGGTGAGATGAGCATATGGACTCTGCATTGTTAATATATTCCTCACTTTTATAAGAGATTAGTATCACCAGGAAAAATGAAATAAATACTCTTATGGAGTATAAAATTGAGAATATAAAATAAAATAAAAGCCTGCAAATTTAAATTTACATCGTAGGTTAAGACGCAGTTACGGGAGACAGATTAGCACGAGTAAGCAATGAATATTTGCTCTGCAGAATATTTGGTTTTATATTCAATCATCAGCTGAGTCAAATATATTTTCCTTTTCTTGATCCCGAGTATCACTTGAAATTTAGGAGAATCAAATTTCAATAACATAAACTATAGATTAAAAACTTTTCTCAGGTAGTTGTTTATGATTCTTCCTGAACTTCTCAAAGAATTTTCTAAGAAGCTGTAATTAAATGTATTTATTTATATTCCAACTCTTCTTGACATTTCAGCAACATAAAAACTGTAATTAAAAATAATGAATAATTTACAAAAATAAAATTAATCTTTTATGGTCATCTTCAATAGGCAAGCGTCCTTCCTGCCCAAAATGAAGATTACTGAATCATACTAAGCTTTCTAGCTGAAATAGGAAACTGTTTGAACAAAATAATTACATTAAATAAACTGACTTACAGATAAGTCATATTACTGTTTAGATACTATACTCCAATCGATATATCATTAGCAAAACAGACAAGAACTTTGGTAACAGTAATGTTCAGAGAAACAGGTGAAAGATATTTAGCTGGTTTTGGGGTGGGTACTGTCATTTGTTCATTCTCTAAACAGCAAGGAGCCTACCCTATATGTTTTGTCATGTAGTTTCTAGCTGTTGGAATATTCACTTCAAATAAAGGCACTTTTAAGGTAAACAAATATTCTTAGTAATAGTTTTTAATATCTTTAAATCAATCTTCTACTGAATATGTTTGAGTTCATAATACAGCAGATCATACTAAGTCTGGAATATGTGAAATCTCCAAATGCCCTGAAAAAGCAACAATTTAACAGAACAGAGGCAAAATTAAGCATTATTTACTTTTTTCCCCCTTCTTTTTTAAAATTAACAAGTCTAAGTGACTGATATAGAGGCCAATACTCAAGCAGATCAAAATTGTTAGCACATTACCTGATTACCCATTTTGCCACACCCCCTTTGAGATCCTTCTGGTCTAGAATTGCCAACTGACTCGGTTTTGGAGACAACTGGTATCTAAAGGTGAGTCATGAAGCACACTTAACTTCTTGGGCACTATCTTGGAATATGCATACCCTCTCCACACACACAAATGTAAGATCTGAAAAAATTGACTATTGTCAATGGAACCAAGCATAATCAAGAGAAGAATGTACATTTGTAAGTAAAGTATAAGTACAATCTATTCTTTACTTCCAGAAAAATGTTTGTATAACCAGGTTGTGAAAATTGATTAGTCCAAACTTCGCAAAAAAAAATTGCAAAAAAATCACATGCAAAAATACAAAATCAAGGTTTTACTCCAGATTTTATTAAAGGGAAAATCTGTCTGAACACTATCTGCCTGAATGTTTTCAAGATCAGTGTTTTACCGGTATTAAAAAAAATCAGTGGAAAAAAGCAACTTGTTTTAAAATCGTAGTTCTAATTTTAGAACCAAAGCAACTAATTAAAACTGAATTATAAAGTATTCTATTTATTTTCGTTTTCGGAAAACTGTTTCTAATCTTGCTTACATTAAATAACGTTAGCAATACATTTATCCAATGGTACCCAACTTTGTTCATTGACGCTTACTCCTAGATACTGAGATTTTCTGGTTTCTGAGAGATTTACTGTTGAGAACAGTAAAAAAATAAAGAAATCTGCGTCTATAAAACATTCTAAGTATGGCTTAAGGCAAATGATAATGGAGGAGAAAGGATTTCAAAGTGCTTCTCTGAAACGTTTTTTTTCCCCTTCTAAATAAACACATATATATATGCATGTATGTTACCAGGCTTCTGTGCATAAAGGCCTTCTCAGATTTCCCCTTCCTTTTCTCCTCGATGCTGCCGATATCCTCTTCTTAGATAAAAGGAAGCAAAGATGTTAGTCTGACAAAAAAATGGCCCAGCAATTTACATGCACATTAGCGGTCGTAGATTTAGAAATAGAGGGAAGTAAGCTGGATCCAAACAGAACGTTGGTCTTGTAGTGGTTGTTATCACTACTTCCGAAAAAAACAATAATGGGACAGAAAGGAAAAAAATTGTTCTGCAATTGCAACGCCAGCGTCTTAGATTTGAAAGACAATAGCAATCTTTAGTTAATAATGCACCACCATTACCGGCCTTTATTTTCCGCTCCCACTTCGAAACTGGGGTGGAAGGCTAGACCTCTTTGTCCCTCCCACAGTCACACTATTAGCCCCCCTTTTCTGCTCTTCTCAAATTCCGACACGGTGGGACAGCATAGGGAAGATCGACTGTTTAGCAAAAATCTGCAATCTCCTGCGCACTAAACTGAGTAGCAAATCCAAGTGTATGTAATTATAAGCAAAAAGAACGCGATTTGCTTCCTTTTCCTTATTAGTTTGATTATAACACCACCCTTCGTTAGAACAATAAAATATAATTATGTAATCCCGTTCCCTTTCCTGGTTATCCAGTTAGGGTTTTCCGTCTAACTGATGGTAATTATTCCGACAAAAGTAGGAAGAGCCAATGTGCGCGTGCGCAATAGCCTTTCTGTAACTGGTGGACTGCAGCCTATGGGATGTTTTCGAAGCAAAGCCGGCAACCAGGAGCTTCGTTTACGTTCGTCCCGTTGTACGTGGTTCATCGAAGGGCTTGAAGGACTTGGATAAAGAGTCCGTCCTACTCTCCTCAGCTGCCAGTCTTTTCCCCATGCTCTCTGAGGATTGTTGTTTCCTTGCAAATGTTGCGTTACCTGAATCTTAACTACTGAGTATTGAAAATATTATCTGTAACAAAACATTTGCAAGCAACCAGTCGACTCAGAGACTGCCAAATCAAGGTATTTGTTTTTTTTTTAATAATAATTTTAAATGTATTACTGTATATTGGAAAGTTGAGTTATTCAAAACATTTAAAAGAAGTGCATTGAAACATTCATTAATAAGAATGAAACACCTCTTCTTGGCTTGCCTATAGCAGCTGTGACTTTTGCAAGCTTTATATGTTTATTTCAAAAGCTGTCCCTTGTTATTTGTCTGTTTCTTCATGCACATATTTGCAGATAACCAGGGACAGAAATGGTTTGCTTCTAGTAGAAGTTTCCTTTGTCTCATTAAATTATATTATTGGTATTATTATATTATTATTTTATTGCACACTGAAGCCCATTTAAAAATCATTATTTTATTTATT
>JAEANM010021978.1:0-11716 GCA_017656035.1 Myanophis thanlyinensis
CAAAAAAAGATATAGTGTTTGATGTTTGTTGTTTGTTTGTTTGTTGAAAACTTAATAAAATTTTTACAAAAAAAAAAAAATTGATGGGAGGCATGACCTGAAGTGTTGGAGAACCAGTTTCTCAAAGCACTTCATCACTACAGATGTCAGTGCGATGGGTCTGTAGTCGTTCAGGCTCTTTATGGCCATTTTCTTTGGGACCAGGATGATGGTGGTTGCTTTCAGACATGTTGGTACTCTGGCAGTTTATAGGGAGATGTTGAAAATCCTTGTTAGGACCCCTGTTGGTCAGCACAGGTTTTTATCACTTTCCCCAGCACTCCATCTGGACCTATGACTTTGTTGGGATTCATGGCCTTCAATGAAGCTCTCACCTGATGTTCATGCAGGATGAGTGGCTGGAGATTGGAGGGTCAATGGGCTGCTGCCACAGGGTCTGGTCTCTTTACCTCATAGCAGGTGAAGAAGGTATTCAGCTCTTCCACTAGCGAGGCATCTGCAGTGACTGTCTCCATTGTGTTGCCCTTGTAGTTGGTCAGGTGCTGCAGCCCCTGCCACACCTGCCTTGGGTTGTTGTCTGCTAGGTGATTTACCACCTTTTGTTTATATTCCTGTTTGGCTGCCTTGATGCCTCTCCTTAGATTTGCCCTAGCCTCATTGTATTTATCTCTGTCACCTGCCTTGAAGGCGGAATTCCAGGATCTCAGAAGTGACCGTACCTCTGCTGACATCCAGGGTTTACGGTTGCCAATGCAACCGGTTATCACATCCCCTTATAATTAATTTAATGAAATAAATGAAATATCAGATATGAACAGAAGGGTTATTAGATGAATGTCTACATGGCAGTTATCATCAAATTGCACATAAATTTAATAAATAAATCTCTTTCCCCCTCTTTTTCGGTCAAATACATGGTTTTCAACTTTTGTGCAGATACAAATGCAGTTAAATGTGTAGAGATTGGGCCTGATTCCACTTTTTTGTCTGATCATATTTGTTTTCTATAGCTGCATGATGGCAACAGCCCCTGAGCATTACTGGATGTTGGTTCAGATCTGCTCTCTAAACTAACTAAGGTCTTCACTTTCATCCCAAGATCAGCTAATCTTGTCACTATAGCACTATACTTCTGTCTCAGAAACACCAAAGCACTTCCATGGTGAAAGGATCAGCCATAGTAATAGCATTATTGCCAGGGGACACCCAGTTGGGGGCTCCTTTCATGTCTCTTAAATTGCCATTGAAGTAGTATCCATCTATGTGCTCACAGTTGTCTGCTTTTACACTTTTGGTCAGCAGGAAACTGAAGCAAGTGACAGGAGCTCACCGCAATGCAGCAATAAATGCTGTCACTAGGAATTTCTTGTACTTGGTCTTGGTTTCCTTCAAATGCAGATGCTATATTTGAAGGAAATAAATTTGCCGGGTTGTTTTGATAGAGTCACCTGATAGGAATACCGGATTTATTTCTGCCTTCCAACTTTGTTATCCAATTATGGGAGGAAGTTGACATATGTCAAGTGGTTTTAATACATAGCCATGTCATGGGAAATATCACTATAGCAGACTGATAACATACTTGAAATTTATTATTTTTCACTTTGGGGAGTGGGGAGATGAGGAAGGTTTTCTCCCCTTCTGAGCTATCTGATGAAAACTGATTTGGTAGAGATCCTTCTGCTTCTCTATTGGTGAGGAAGAATGTGATGTGATTGGTAGCTGCTTTGAAAACTAGATATATACAAAGCTTTGAAATTACACTTCAGACTGATAAAGGTTTGGTTGAATCTACACTGGAGTATCTATGAATTGAAGTGGCAATCTGCTATGATAATACATGAATTGAAATAGAGAGTTGCTTTGATGTGAAGAGCTTTGTAGATTCAGTGAATTTTCTGATGCTTCTGGAATTATTACAGATAATATACAATGTTGTAAGCATCTTCCAAAACTGAAAATACTGGTGGTAGGAAGAGTTGAATATTTATGATGTGCTTTCTGACACTGGTATGAATAATCAGTCAATGAGTTTTATTACTCCATTATAATCTCTGCCTATCAGAACTCTATGGGACAGTAAAGTTAATGTTGCTTTGGGCTTCATTGCTGTCTCAGCTTCTTTAATGTGGCCAACTACAAATCTTAGCTTTGTTCTCCTGTGGTAATGGAAAGTGATATTTTCTATCAGCATGTCATAGCTCTGAGCACTGAACAAGGGTTTATGGCTAATATTCTGGAAGTGTTGTCTGTAACATATGATTCAACAGTCAATACTATGCTTTGTTTCATGTCTCCCCATTACATTTAGGCTTCCCAAATTCACATGTTCATTGCAGATGTTTTCATACCCTGACAAAAATTTACAGCAGAAAGTGCTTTAGTTCAGAATTCCAAAAATAATTTCTTCCTGGATATTCTAGGTGTCTGTTAGTCTGGAATAGTCTTATTCATGGTGGGGGAGTCTATGAATACGTAATATGACATACATAAAAAACTTTATTTGTGGCTGCCATCTTGATTTTTTTGATCCCTTGCCTGGACATCCCTGGTCAGAAATATTTTTTGTACTATAATAACATCAGGCACTAAATGTGAAGATCTTAAATCCACTAAATCCTTTTGTCAGCCTATTAATAGATTTGAGACAATTTGGGTTTAGCTACAAAAAAATTCAAACAGACACACCTTTGGAAATTTTCAGTTGTTTTGCCTACACTGGTGATGCATTTTCTTCTTTTGTGCATATGTTGCTGTCTTTCTTTACTTTAGATCCTAGTCCTATGACTAGAGCCAATTCTTTTTGTTGTTGTTAGAATGACAAAGAGTATAATTACAGCTTCATGCAATCTCAGTTGGCAATATAGAGGTAAGTCAGAGTTGATAAGAAAGACTAATTATCTGGAAAACAGGTGTCAGATCTTGATAAATTAATACAAAAAAAAGTACTAGGAAATAGAATGAATTCACATGGCATTAAATATATTGAGTGTGGGGGGTAGAATAACAGGCTGGAAAAATCAGTTACCAAATAATCTTCATATAGATTAATTCCTAAAGTGACCATTCTCAATTTGGTCAATAAATCTTATAACTCACTAGCTACAAGAACACAACTATGTTCTGGAAGAGTTTAAAACAAAATTTATTTTTGATTAATGCAAATGACCATCTGAAAAGATCTATTTTTATTTTAGATGGTATTGGGAGGCAGAAATATTATCACTAAATTATTCACATGCCTGATTTTTCCTTCCATTTGAAAAAGATAACATAATGGCCAAATGCATCTTTAATTGTCAATTGCACCTTTCTCTCTGTCTATTGCTTTAGTACTTTTATTTTATAATAAAATTGGTTTTGTCTTGAGCAATTTGATTCCTACAGCTCAGTAGAAACCACTCACAACTGCATACGTACAATAACTTTGAAGCCAATATTCATGAATTGCAGAGCAGTTTTTGGTATTTCCTGATATTTTGTTGCCTCTTATAATAATATGTTCAGGGATTGTCAGCTTTTCAATGCCAACAACTACCAACATTTTCATTAGTCTTTAGACATTTCTCCTTGCTGGAGAAATTTTAGATATAGGAATTGATAGTAAATTGGAGAAGCTTTAAAAAACTGTTGCAACCAAATATATGCAATGGTGAAAATTCAACAGGATTTATAATATCAGAAATTAGCAAAATGTTCCATTAATTAACTTCCATTCTACAGAAGCAGAAAGATACACTGCATTGACACAAATAGTTTTACCTAATATGTGTTTGAAAAATTCAATGTTGATAATCAGCAATTAAGACATATTGACATAGCTAGAATTGGGGAAGATTAAAATCTTATGGACTGCAAGCTGGAACTTTTATACAATTTCATCAAATCTTCAGTGTACAAAATCATAACAGATGACATGGATGATTTAAAACCAAAGTACATTGATCAACTTTGAGCAACTCTGACAAACTAATAAATGAAATACAATTATTTCTTGACTTATGATCACAATTTTGTTGCTTAGTAAGAAATTTGTTAAGAGAGTTTTGCCCCATTTTACAACTTTTTTGTGCCACAGTTGTTAAGTGAATCACTGCAATTAAGTTAGTAACAAGTTGTTTAGTGGCTCTGACTTCCACACTTACTTTGCTTGTCAGAAAGTTGCACATGACTCCAAGACACTGCAACTGTTATGTGAGTCAATTGCTAAGCATCTGAATTTTGATCACGTGACCATGGGGATGCCGCAACAGACCAATGCTTGTTATCTTTCAAATTTAGCAGGCATAATCACAGAAAGCAAGAACAGACTCAGAAATGCATGAAGAAAAGAGTTTGAAGAACTCACTCAGGGATAAGGCTATGTATCAAAGTGGTTGTAGTTACTAAAGTTAGGATGAAGAGGCTTCCGTTTTCACTTATTGATATGCCTCCTAAGATTTTCAGAAGGATTACAAAATTTTGTTCTAATGCTAGTGCTGATTGGATATCTCTGAAACAATCTTTTTTTAAAATAAATTTTATGATGAATCAAAGTCAGTGCTAAAGATCAGTCTAATCTATTGCTTCAAAGTTTTAGTTTTAATAACTGTTATTGTTTTTATGAACAGATGTAGTATGCAATATACAGCTGGCCTTTGCAATTAAATAAAATCCACCTAATACGATTTGATATCTAGAAATGTCATAAATTTAGCCTGCAAAAAAATATGTGTTTTGTCACTGAATTGTGGTGTCTTATTTATGCAATAGTGGGACAAGTATCCAGCATTCTGATTTCTAAACACCAATGTTACTTGAAAAATTGAAAATATTTCAAACACTTAGATATCAGCTTGTTTCTGATACTGGCCTGTTGCATGTGTTGATTGTATGTCACTTTCTGTGTTGTCTGTTGGCATCCCTTCCAGGCTTCTGGACCTTATTTCAAAGGTAGTGGTACAGTGTTCCAGACTGTGTTGTGCCAGAGGTCTTCAATCTGTTTTATTGTCCAGCAACCAATTTTAAGATAACAGGGGAACAATTAAAACCTGGCTTTTCTATTTACTCAGGAAGAAGGCATGCATTGAATGTTGGGGTGTATTGGTGAATATACAATATACATTGTAAATCCCATTTCTTATACTACTTTTCAGATATTTATTATGTTCACTGCACTGATTTGTTTCTTGAAATCAGTTTTCAAATGGGTTTTTTTTTGTATGATACTTTTGATTGTTAACCACTGAGAGTCTTCAAGAGAGGGGAGATTAAAAATATTTTAAATTTGGAAAAGGTTATTTGTCAGTATGCTTCCACAGAAGGCATACATACTGTAGCTATATTTCACACTTGGTTATGTGATTGCTTTTGTAATAGCTGCTTCTCTCTGCTTGAACTCTCACACACATTCCACTAATTTCAAAGTGAAATTATACTTAATTGTACAATTAAGTATAATGATAGACATCTTAAACTACTATAAACTAGATGTATTCAGCAGACTCTCTGGGGCTAAGAGACTTGAAACCACAGAAATTGCATTTGATGTTGCAAGCAGTATCCAAATACGAGAAGAGAATGCCAAGTAAGTAAATAAAGAGTAATTTAATCAGGTTGGTGAGAAAGTCATATAAAATAAGCATACGCTTATAGGAAAATGAAAGCAGTATATTATTTCAATGCCTTCTTGGCATAATAGATAATTAATTAAATTTGCAAATCTAATAACTCTCAAAGTGAGTACAAGTTAATTCTGAATGTTGATTTTATTGAAAAAGGCTTTAAATATTTTAAAAGAATAATTACCATTATTAATGCTGCTACTACTAATACTGAATTAGAATTCTGTATGTTGTAATTGCTTTCTATAAGTTTAATAATGTTAGAGAGATTTCTACTTTAAATTAATTAGATTTTTTCTGGTTGTTTCCTTTTAAGTTCTTGATTCTTAATAGCTTTTGTTCTTTATATTATTTTTATATTTCAATAATTCCAAGTTATTGTAAGTGGTGTATAGAAGATTGAAAGCTATTTTGCTTTTTTTTCCTTTTACTTGTTTTACTTTATTGCACATTTAACTTTATCTAACTTGGCTCTTTTTTTTCTTTGTCTTATTTTCTATTAGTTTTTATTTTCCTTGTTAAAATTCTTCAGTACAATTACACAGATACATTTTTCACAGAAACGAATTCCAATGGTGACTTAGTTTAATAGTCCTCTGTATTGATTATTAAACTAAGGTTATTTCCCTATTCCTTAAGAAGAACCATATGATTTTGTTTTTCAGTTGGCACTGAAATACTTTCATCTGAGTGCAATTCCTTAAATGGATTTGTGCCAGACTATTGCAACTGGAAATTAATCATATCCGTTTTCATTTGGCACAGCATTCAAGAAGTCCAGAGGAATACATTTAATCTTCTATCATTTTATTTTTGCAATTACTGTATATGAATTACTGTTCATTTAGAAGCTTAAGCAAATAAAAATAAACTTGAGACTTAGATATATCAGCAAACGTAAGGTATCTAATGGATTTTTTAGAGAGAAAAAATATCCATATGCAAAATAATACTACCAAATAGCTCATTTCATTAGTCACATTTTCCTTACATCTTAGCATGAAAATATTAAGGTCCAGATTTGTTTGGAAATATGAAGTCTCAGTCTGTAAAACATTAATTTTCAAATATAAACTTAACATAACTGTAAAACATTAATTTTCCAATATACATTTATCATAAATTACATGACTCTGAAATCAGAACAACATGTTTCTAATTTTTTTACAGTAAATGATTAACAGGATAGATTAAATCAAAGAAAAGGAACTGACTTTTAGCAGGCTCTAATTCACACATTGTGGGTCTTCCCTTAGCTTCTGAGTCATAACTTATGTGAGAGTACTATCTTGAATTTAGAGAGTTCCACTTTTACCTTCATTCCATAACAGAAAACTAGGGTTGCTGAGGAAAAATGATGGCCATAGAGTTGCTGTAAATGAAGCATTTTGCTCTTGATTTACATACAATCAACAGAGATAATAGTGATACTGTAATACTGTTCTCAATGGTTTAAAAAAACAATTAGGAAAAATTACAACTTTTTGATGACCTTTAGATTTAACATGTTTGAATTCAGTGCAAACATTTTAACTATTTGGGCTATGTTGATATGTGGAATATAATATAAAAATATTGTAAATATATAATGACAAAAATAGTAAAGCTACTAAATGATTTCGATTCATGTTTTGATCTGGAATTTATTTAGAATAAAGTACATTTATTTTGCACAAGTGAAGATTAGCAGGTGTGAACTTATACTATCATGAACAGTTATTACAGAGAATGTTAATTTTAAAAATAGCTCCATGATCTATCTGTCATAGTTCTTACCTAGGGAATCTGTCATAGTTCTTGCCTAGGGAAATGATCCTGTATTTATAGAAGCAAGGTCATTCCACAGGTTGAAATTACATCATACTATAGTTCAATTTGCTACTAGAAAGGGGTGAAAACTTTATTTGGTTCTTTTTCCAAAATTGAGAATTTATTAAAATTTCAAATATGTTAATAAGTGAAATGGAAATTATTTGAGTTTCAAATCAACAATAATGTGAAAGAAAGCAAAAAGATTTGCTTTCTTTCTTCTGACAGATTTTCTATTTGAGACTCAGTTTCAACCTTTTTGTGTTCATGGCAATGGATGTTACAGAAAGTTCATGATATAGTGGGAATGTTTTTGCAAGCTAGGGAACAATATAATGCTAGAGTGCTTATTTATCTGCTGATCTATTTCTACAATAATATTTCATGGTTAAAATTATTTCATTTTTTATAGTCTACTATGAAATTATATTTAGTTTATACACTTCAATTTATTTTTGTATAGTAATACTGATTTAGATATGTCTTTTGGTATTTTTATAGTTACAAAAAAGCTTTCCTTTTATCTCTGGATTGGGCACATCCTTAAAGTAATTCTAGCTTCTCCTTACAACTAGCCTTCCCTATTTAGCTTTTTGCATACTATAGTATTTTTGCCTTCTTACATACCATACCCTTTATTATTGACTGTCTGAGTGACTGACTGAATCGATAAATGTTAAAATGGCCATTTTAGATATCAGGTTCTCTGAATTATTCTATTTATTGAAAAAAGATTGGTATCCATCACAGTATCTATCCTGGACTCATTAAATCTCCTGTTTCCTCAATATATTGGTGAACATTACTCTGTTATTGGTGTTGACATAAGATTTGATTACTAGTCATCTTTATCTTAAGGCATGTACCAAGCTGGATATACTATTTTGTCTTTGTATATATTATGGAAATAAATGCTATATTAATAGGATCAATGGGTACCATAATTCTGACACGAAAAACCACTGGATATTTGACCCAGGGTGATAGCTACCTATGTGCTCCAAAAGGTTTTTTTTTATTTCTTGCTAGACAAAAGTATCCAGGATCCATCACTTGGGAAGAACTCCTAAACCATAGTATTAACCTGTGTGTTCTTGTGTAGATTTGTTTCAGCACTTTATGCTGTTTGGCTTATCCCTAAATTCTTGAGATAAATCTGTCCAAGAATTTAGAAAAATACATTTAAATGAATGATAGCATTCAGAAAAGCTCTTTCATAGCATTCTTAATTAATTTTGTATCAGACAACTCCTTTCTCTTCTTTAGTAATTCAGTGAGGTCAGCATGAAATAGACAGGCTAATATGTTCTGGTTTCTACCCAAAATTTATCCTGTTTTCTGCTAGAGCTGTAATGGGAAAAGTAAGAGCGGGAGGGACAGAAATAGACAAACTAAAATGATTTTGAAATTACACATTTTGGTCTCATTAAGATGAAAATAATTGCAAATCATTTTAAATAGACACTCAAATAGAAAAATAGTTCCTCTTTGAAATTTATTTAAAAGGCATTGATAGTCTAAAAATGAAATCAATCTCTTCATTGTTATTATGGGTATGAATATACTTAGATGTATAGAAAGTCAGATGAATGCAAGGGACTTTTTGTTGGATTCATTTGCCCTATTAATTTTTGTGAAAAGTAATATTTATGTGTCTTAGTTCTTACATGAAATGTACACCACAAGCAACATGTATTAGAGATGTTAATGAGTCACTTTCCTACTGATCAAATAGAATCTTTTATAGCAGTTGAAGCTATATGCCATTTGAAAAGGAAACGAGAGATTTACTATGATAGGAGGAAAAATAAGAGCAGCCATAGATGATCATATCAGAGTAGGATAAGCTTTAAATAACTAGAAATCTATATAGTCAAGCCAAGGGGTATAAAAGCCACTTGTTGTGAGAGATTATGTCATTAAAGAGCACTAAGTGAGGTGAGTGAGGTGTAGTTTATCATTTTCAAAGACCTAATAGCTCAGAATAGTAATGACAACTGTGGAGAAAATATTTAAGTATTAAATATTTTTATATTTAAATTTTTTATTTATATTTAACAATTGCGGAGAAATTCACTCTACCCTCTCCAGTTAAGGGTCTTAATTTTAGGCCACTCCAGAAATAGAGAGGCATGGGTTTTTTAAAAAGTGTTATTGTTTTAGAGATTACAGTCAGCAGAAGGATGCCCAGTCCCCACAGAGAACTTTCTGTGGGTGTAACTGTGACATCTGGAAGTAAATGTACACAACTAGGTATTTTTATCAATGGTGGAACTGATCTCCATCTTTCTTAATCTTCCTGGAAGTTGCTAAAGAGATTTAGATTACTTTGCCAGCTGTCTTCTATGTCCCAGAACCACTGAATCAAATCTTTCAAAATCCTGGAGCAACAAAGAAGGGTCTAGGACCGTGATGGTGAACCTATGGCATGCATGCTCCAGGTGTTACGCAAAGCCCACTCTGCAGGCATGCGAGCTGTCACCACAACTTACCTGCAGCTGTGCATGTGCATGCCCCCAGCTGGTCTTTGGACCCTGGCTGTGCATGGGTGTGTGTGCATGCATATGTGAGCATTTCTAGAGATCCAGCTGGTTTTCAGGCCTTGGCTGTGCATGCATGTGCAACTCCCTGCATGTGGTGTGTGCATGGCTGTGCATAGTGTGCGCATTTTTGGCACTCGGTGCCAAAAGGGTTCTCCACCACTGGTCTAGGGCAACTTACCTCGACCAACTCACCATGGCTAGTTCGATACAGCCAACTCACCACTGGACAACTTGCTGCAGCTAATTGTCTGTGGTACAACTCACAATGCAACAATCCATGTGGGATAACTCAATGCAATAAATGTTATCCTCCATTATTTCCATTTTTGTCAATGGAAACGATGTCAAAGATAACATTTATTGCGTTTAGTTATCCTGTATGTAATTGTCCCACTGTGAGTTGGCTGCAGTGAATTGTCCCATGGTTTGCTGGCTGCAGCAAGATGGCTGTGGTAAAATGGCTGCAATGAGATGTTTTATTCTGACAGAGATCAACCAGCTTACTGGAAAAGCTGATTTAATTCCTATCTTCAAAACAGAATGGATCCAGAACTACAAGCCAATCAGCTGATATCAATATCTGAGAAAATTCTGGAAAAGATAATCAAGTAAATTTGCAAACACCTAGAAACAAGCAAAACTATTACTAAAAGCCAACATGGGTTTGTTAAAAACATATCATGCCAGAAATATCTAATTGTATTTTTTGACAAAGTGACTAAATTATTGGTCCTGAGAAATATATGGGCATACTTTACTTAGACTTCAGTAAAACATTTGACAAAGTAACTACAGCTTACTTCCTGATAAAATAAAACAATATGAGTGAGACCACAAGTATCAAACTTGTGGTGTCACGTTGCTGTCACATGGCATTTTACCACATTTTTCCCATTTATGGAGCTGGGGGTGTGGCCTGTGCATGATTCATCCGGCCATGGGCCACCAGTTTGACACCCCTGAGTTAGACAGTACCACCACCAAATGGATTTGCAGTTGTCTGATCATCCACATTCAATAAATAAGCCTCAATGGAACTGCATCTATATGGAAGGAAGTATGCAGTGGGGTTCCTAAAGTTTTGTCTTAGGTCCAGTACTCTTCAACATCTTCATAATTGATTTAGATGAGGATATAGAAGGTGAAATCAAATTTGCAGATGACATTAAGGTGGAAGGAATAGCAAACACTTTAAGAAATAGAATTCAAAAATTCTATTGCAAAAAAGCTAATGCAGTTCTAGGCAGCATCGATAGAGAGATAGTATCAACATCACATGAAATGATAGTATTTGTTTATACTGCACTGATAAGACCACACTTGAATTATTGTATCTGGTTACCATAAGAGAAAAAAAAAATTAAATGCAGAGAACAACAAAAATGATTAGGGAATCTGGAGGCTAAACTGTATGATGAATAGATTGCAGGAACTAGGTGTGTCTAATCTTGTGAAAATTCCAATACTTGAAGGGCTATCGTAGAGAAGAGGGATCAATCAAACGTTTATATGATATTGTTGCTACTGTTATTATTAATAAAACTAAACAAAATAATTAAATTGTTTTCCTGTTTTTGTCAGCATTTTTACAGAAGTAGATTAGTCCTAGTGCTGATTCAAGGAAAAGAATATCAATTTACCACAAACTGCAGAGAATCTGTTTTATGTTGGTAAATTTATAAGCTACAGAATGAAAAGATTAATTCCTATTTATACTACTGTGCTTAACTTCCTACTTCTAAAGCCATAGTGCTGAAATAT
>JAEANM010021979.1:0-11715 GCA_017656035.1 Myanophis thanlyinensis
ATTGTCTTCCAAATAAGTATCTGCTGGTGGGGGCAGGAGGCTAGAATCTGCTGGTGGGGGCAGGAGACTATTTCTGTTTTAAGATTTCTTTAACCTTTTATAGGAAATATTCTGTCTTTTAATATTTCCTGGAATATTTCATTTTTTCCTAGAAGAGGGGTAGGTGCTAACTTCTAACAATCCCCCCTTTTTGCCAAAATATGTGGGTGGAACACATGTTATTGGCAAACGATTAAAAATTGATCAGATCAGGGAGACTTTGTGGGTGCTTTTAATTTTTCTGATGCAAATGGGAAGACATTAATAGATGCAGCAGAGAAGGCTCCTTTAGTGGCTCCCAAAAGGAGAGCTTTCAACCATGAAGACCTAGCAGCCAGAGAAAAGTTATGGAAAGAAATTTACAGTATCCAGTTTTCCATGCCAATTATTTTCAGGGGTTTGATATCACTTTCTGTGAGCTTACAGTCAGGTTTCAAGCAAGCACAAGTCCCAAAATTTTCCACAGCCATGGTTTTCCTCTACATAACTACAGGCTGCTCATTTACAAGGGTTGCTTCTTGTTCCTGTCCTAGCTCTAGGCCAAACTGAGGTTAGCCAGTGTGCAGTCCAGGCTATTTAGTATTTTTCAAATTACACACAATGAGCCCTGGGATTTCTACTCATGAGACCACCAGTGCAAAATATCCTGCTTTACAGGGCAACTGGGGCAGCATCATTTGTGAATCACAATCAGGGATTTGGGTTCTGGAGATCTCTTTTCTGCTACTTCTTCAGTGAGGGAATTGCCTGAGGGGATGGCCCTCCAGATTTGACTGCTTGAGCCTTAATGCCACAGAGCAAAAAACACACAAAATAAAGAAAACAACAAAACAAGCTAGGAGAGACTTTGTGTGGGGGTAGGTGGAGTTGATAACCTTAATCTGATTCTTAATGGCGTGTCTCTGTGTGTGAACACAGCTACTTCCAAAAAACAGGCAATACAGACATGCTTGAGAAAAAATTTTCTCTCCCATCAAACAGAAGTCCAAGGCGTTCAGAACTTGCTGTGTCAACCACTCCCAAATGCAATCCCTCCAAGAATACATTTAACTGACCAGTTACAGTTGTGAATGAAGCAAAGAAAGAAAACATTACAATGAATTGAATTTCCACCCTCCCCCCATAGTCTCTTCAGCTTTCTTCTGGGGATTGAAAAGTCTTTTAGTCTTTACTTGTCCATCTCAGGGTCCTCCCTTTCAAGCTTGTTGGGTGGCATTAGGCTTGGCTTGGTGGCAAGGGTGGTAAGTCAGGATTGGGAAGGTCTGCTCACTCTGGTTACAGGGATGATTTTATGGTGGATGGCTGGAACGTCATTCCTGGCTCAAATGAATAGAAGGTCTCCTCTGGAGGCAGCATCTGATTCCATGTTGCAGTCATCTGTGCAGGGCTGAAAGACATGAGAACAAGGTCCCCCCTTTTGTGGATAATCTTCCCAGGAAAGGCATTGTAGGAGGCTAGAAGGAGAGGTAGATAGCTTGCAGGCAGAGTTTGAAAAGAAAAATACATCAGTACTTCAGTTATTAAACAGCTAAAGCAGTTTCAACAGTATGGAGCATAACAGATGAGCAAACTGGATTCATACATTTCAGAAAAGGATGGACAGATAAAACCAAATCAAACACATACAGTAAATGCAAGAATGAAACCTTTCTTTTTGTAAACCAACATAAAACATTCCCTCATAAACCTGGGCTGTTCTTAAATGTGCAAAGAGGGAAAGAAAATAAACAGTTTTCTTTCGCCCTGTTTTGTGGGCCCAGCAAAACAGAATGAAGGCATTTTCTTGTTCATTTGGATTGGAGACATTTTATAGTTACAATTACCTCGAGGACACACAAAGACTTAGACACACATATACACAAAAGACAAGAGAAACAAAACAGAAAAGGAAACCAGAACTCTCAGGTTTACACACACATTGGTCATTCCCACCATAGATCTCAGTCAAATTGGGGAAGGCACAAATCTTAACAAACATACCATGTGGTTACATGGAAGACAGAGAGGAAGAAAGAAACAAACAAACAAAACCTCCACCATTTCTATTTATATATTTCCCTTTTCTTTTAAGTATCTTTATTAAGCCAAATTGGTTTTCCAGCTTTGTCTTGTCCCTGAGCGAAGTCCACATATCTCTCTTGCTCTTACTTTGAGCAAATCTCCTAGAGGAATCCTAATTGTCACCTTTGAACTGCCGCTTCCCATGTTCCCTTTCAGATGTGGAGCTCACTTTGGCTCAGTCAGGTACAAAAAAGGAAAAAAAAAAAACCACCTCGCGGTTTTTGGACAAAAAAAAGTGTCCATGGGACTCCGGTTCCCTGTCGGAGTACGCGGCCCCACCTTGGGAACACCTGTCCCAGTTTTCGGACTCCATGTGAGTCTGGGAGGACCTGTCACTTTTTCCTATGTGATGAGTATTGACACCTCCTGTCATGGTTTTCAGGTTCCTTTCTACCAACCCAGGAAGACCCCCTTGCCTTTTCCTATGTGATGGGTACTGACACTTCCTTCTCTGCCACGGTTTTCAGATTCCTAGTGAATCTGCGAAGAGCTGTCGCCCCTAGACGATGACTACTGGCACTTCGTTGAACTGGGTTTGCTCAGTGACTTCCTAGCTGGTTACTCAGGTTTAAAGCTCTCATTCACTTTTCCATTCCATTTTCACACACACTCTCCTTTCCCTAACAAAAGGTCTTGTGCTCTGGCAAATCCCCAATGCTTTCCAGGCTCTGTTGGTAGACCAGGACCTTTCTGAGGTTAGAAAATGCACAGAGGGAGCAAGATCCAACTGTAATTGGGAGAAGGGCTCTCTCACTCTCACACACAGAGCATACACACATTTCCATTCTTTTCTGGGCTACAAAATTAAAATTTAGAAGTACTCACCTTCTTTCCAAGCAGCCTTTGAGATCAAAGCTCAAAACCCCTTTAAAACCTTATTCCACATGGGCAACGTCCAGGAAAAGTCACCCACAGACTCAATGGGGTCTGTTGCCGGCATGGGAGGATTATCTGGGCCTGGTCCATTGGTTAGGTTAGCTTGGAGTCCCATCTGGGTAGGTGCCAATTGTTAGAAGAAATGTCCGTGTGGTTCAGTTCCAAGTGGGGAAAAAGACACTGGACATATGGAGGCTGCTTGGAAGGATGGTTTTATTGGTGGATCAGGATCACGACCTCATGGCTTGAAGTCCTGGACAAAAAGGGCTGAGATGCTGAGAGTTCCTGGGTTTTATACCCTCTGTAGTTTGAATTTGGGCTTGTGTTCTGATTGGTTGTCAGACTCCCATGGTGCCATGCAAGGGTAACTTTGGGACCCAAGCTTGGTTGAAATATTCTGCTTTTTAATATTTCCTGAAATATTTCATTTTTTCCTAGGAGAGGGGTAGGTGCTAACTTCTAGCAAGACATTCTAGGTTTTAAGTAGGGAAGAAATCCTTGGAGGTTTAACTAGACTATAATTGGTTATTGCAAGTCTCCCTGCTACTGTCCAGTTGGTGAACTCTTGAGTCTCTTTGGCCATTTTTGTATAGTTGCCAGATGCACCAGATACTTGACTGTCACTGACCGAGGTTGTTCTGACATACTGTAGAATACTGATTTTCTGGAAGATTGATTTCAGATCTTCCAGAAGGTTGGTCTTCCCACTGAGATACACATCAAAAACCAAAGGATTTTGCCTTTAAGGTGAGCCAGCAGTTTAACACATCTTATATCAAGAGAATTCTCACTGGCCTCATCTCTGAGCCCCACTGTCCTACTAATAGCAGGAATTGTTGCAGAGAATTTACACAAATGGCTTTAGGCATTATAGTATAGATACATCCAATTACTAGCAGGTCAGAAGAATAGCTTCAGTGCTCTTGCAGTTTTGCCAGCAAAGAGGGACAGAAGCTTTAAAACATGTTTCCATTTACACATTGGAGGCAAATAAATAAACTTTCAAATCAAAATAGTAAAGTCTGCTGCATATTTTACTCCTATAAGGAACATTAATTGGAGAGGCATGCTTTTTTTCTTTTCTTTTTTTACAACAGCTCAAAGAGTATAGCAGAACGTCATCTTGTTTGCATATTTAATCAATGTTATGAAATTAAAAAGACTAAGAGTGTGGATCTGTAGAACTCTCTGAGTCACATATAAAGGAGAGGACTGAATGTCCTTTATATATTCAGCCACCCTGAGAGAAAGACTGTTGAGAGAATATGACATAACCCTGGAAATATTGAAAGCCTCTACGAATGAGAGACATTTTTTGCAAGTTAACATAGTTTTGGGGCAGACGCCTTAGGAGAGTTTCTAGGCTGCAGAAATCTGCAGATGTTCTAGCTAATTCAACAGCCAATAGATACCAAGTAAAAGTGAGATTTTACATGCAAATATTGGGGGAAAGTTCATGCCCCAAGAAATTATTAGCAAAGTACCTTAGAGTTATTCTGGCAAAAATTATTTTGCAAAAGTGTGAGCAGTAAAGCAAGACCAAGCCAGCAGAGAAAAAGATATAAACCTATTATTTGTGGGGTCATTATATTCAGAATATCAGATATGCTAAATAAATTGAGCCATCTGCTGCATATAATTGTAGTTAGATAGCCTATGAAATTATCATTTCAGAGATAATTGCTTACCAAAAACAGAGAAAGGGGAGCAAAAACGCAGTGAGAGATACAGTGATTTCCAACTTACTTGTGCTTTCCTTGTTAGAAGGTGCCAGAGAGCATTGAAAATGGCAATCATATGACTGTGGTTGAGTGTGGCAGAGTAGCAGTGCAACAGCACTAAAATGGCCTAAAAACTGCCACATTTCAATGGTCCTGGTTTTTGGATGCATTCTTAAATTAGCTCATTTGAGCTATGTTGATTCAAAAAAAAATGTTACCTCCTGTTGCACTGTTTGCCCAATTGAAGGTTAAAAACAATCAAACGGATATGAGAGACAGTGGCGGAGCTATATTTTTAAACTGGGGGTGGCCAGAGGGTGGCAAGGATTTATTGAGGGGGTCCACATTTATGTTATTCACCTTTCTGAAATTATAGATTTCAGCGCCAAAGTTCACCAGATTCTCAAAATAAAAATGTTTCCCTGTTGCCGTCTTTAGAGGGGTGGCAACAGGGGTGGCAAGGACATTTTTAGAGGTGGCACTGGCCACCCTGGCTACCCCTCTGGCTCCGCCCCTGATGAGAGAGTTAGTAGTGTATAGATATTCATCCTCAACAAATAGCAAAATCAGTGCCAAGAATGATATCAAGGTGACTGTGTAGTGGCTGATGTAGCATATATTAAATCAGGACTACATACCATATCACCATCTGGCACATCAAAAGCACATGTTAAGCTGTTATATATTGTCCAGGCTTGAAGAAGTGGACTGACCAGTTAATAATTGTCCACAGTATCAGCTCCTCTAACAATGCAACAGAACCTATGCTTCTGCATGAAATTCTGAATTACCTTGAACTTGCTGAAGATCTTTAAGATAAGATGTTTCATTTGTGGTGGATTATTATTAAAAACCACAAAAATAACCACTATCCAGAAATATTAGACTTCATTCTTTGCTAGAATTATTGCCAAGGTAAACTCTTCATTTGTATGACATGGGATTGACCTTGCTTGTAACATGCCTCCTTTGCAAACCAAGCAAAGAATTCACACACAAATGGGGCTTTGAGGACATAATTCTAGTCCTACTTACTCCAGTCTGATGGACCAGAATTAAAAATAATTCAGACAATGAAAAAGACACCAAACAAAGTTCTCCTAGATGGTATTGATACACACACTGCATTACTTCACTTGAATGATGGGGGCTCCTTTTGCTGTACCATAGCTGTTGTCCCCACCTCCTGAGATGCCAATGGAGTGACATTCTTGCTTAGGATCATTGCAACATTGTTGAAGCAGCAATATGACAAAGGTAGAATTTGTCTCTCATCTCTGAGGTTAGATGAATGAGTTAGATTCCAAGTTTTGTTGTTCAGAAGAGAGAGTGTTATGTAGTGGAGATTCAACAAGATAAGAGAAATCAAAGGAATCAAAGACATCTTAAGATGCCTTAAGGTAGTTGCATTTCCCAGAACTGTCACAAAAAGACCAGAAGATGTGTTCCAATACATACTTCCTGCAAATAATGATTCTGAAAGTCAGTCAACGTATTTAGTTACTGCACAAATATAAAGTGGGCAATAGTGAAGCCATTGCATAATTTCCAATAACCAGGCCAGGATTAAACCACTGCAATTTTAGATGCTGAGCACTCTGAATCATTCAAATCAGAAGATTGCTGCAAAGATTTATTTTGCAGAAAGACTTGGAGTGGCTCTTCTGGCAAAGCACAAAGGCCATCTAGAACAGAAGTCCTGTGGTGGCAATTGGAGTTTGCTTTCCAATTGATAGGTGATGTAGGAGGGGAAGGGGAAAGATGGCAGGATTTCTGCCAATGGTTTCTCTGATACTACCTGTCATTACAGCGTATGCAGGCAGCAATGCTAACCTGCCCCATTGCTGAGTCATGGTAAGGGATGTGGGGGCAGTGGGTCTCATACTGACATACTTTCTTCCT
The DNA here is from genome assembly GCA_017656035.1 of Myanophis thanlyinensis. Lineage (NCBI taxonomy): Eukaryota > Metazoa > Chordata > Lepidosauria > Squamata > Homalopsidae > Myanophis > Myanophis thanlyinensis. The sequence goes on from JAEANM010021979.1 coordinate 6,600, forward strand.
GGCTTAGGAGGAAAGTAAATGGGTGTGGTTTATAGAGATAGGGCTGAATATTGATTCAGGCCAAATTATTTTGATACCAATTTTTTTGTTCAGCCCAACAATAATCTCATTTTGTCAACAGAGGCACTCTGCTGCTATAGCATAGGCTGCTTTCTCTAGTTTGATGGTTTGTAACTTCAGGCTTCTTTGTCTTGCAGAAGGGGCTCCAATGTGTCATTGGTGTTGGACATGAGTTCTCTGAGCAACACTGAACCCATTGTGCAAATCTCCACTCCTAGAGATGTCACAGTGCAGTTTTTGAACACTGCCAGTCATGTCCTAACACAGAAGATGCTCCAGGAATGGAGCTGCAATCTGGAAGAGCTTCAAGACGAGTTTGCGGTGAGATTCTCAAAACTGCCTACCAACTGCCTGATTTGATTCCAGTTTAAGCTCCTCCAGTTACCTCAATTCCTTCCTGCTCCCTCTATGTTATTCCCAAAGTAGCCTTTTTCCTAGGCTAGAGATAGCTGGTAGAGAGGTATGAGACCTGTGGAGAAGTGTTCTGTTTTGGCAAAATAATTAAAGCACCTTTAGAGCATCTGTGCCATCCTGATGCACATACAAAAAGGGCAAGACTTGCAGATAATGGTGCAATGCTGCTTAAGTCATTCTGAATCCCCTTCTCCCCCTTTGCTCTTTCACACACAAAACAACTATGCTCTACTGGGCCTTCCAAATGTGGTTTGAACATTAAGTAATGCATGTAGGGCAGATAGAGTTTCCCAGGACAGGAATGCTGATTATGTCAAAAACCAATTACCACTTAATACCAAGCTGAAGTAATATAAAGCAAAGGGTCTTTAAGCCAAGGGAATTGTAGGTAAAGGAAATACTGGGTTGAACTGCAATGGATATAAAAAAGGAGAATATAAAAAAATCACAGAGGAGAATCAGCTGCTTAAAGTACACAGTAAAAAATTCAATTCAATTTATTTCAAAAATTTCAAATTGCTTTCTAAGCTGAGAATCTGAGCAGGATTTTTTTTTTTTTTTTGTGCTTGTGTACTTTTTCCAGTGGAACTCAACCTTCAGATGCCAAGTCTGACTTTGAATATTATTGTCTTGATTTAGACTGAGGCTGAATTAGTATAGGATCCAGTTGGTCATGGGTCTTAGATAGCAGCATCTGAAAAGAGCAGTAATTCTGAGTTATAAAATTTTCTCCACGTCCTTTCTGCTGAATATTCTATCTTTGTGGGAAGGTGGGATTGGGAAATGGCCTACTTGAAAAGACAAAAGGCACTGATGATATTGTTTCCAACTCTCTGGGTATCATTCAAAAAGGAAATTAATTCAGCAATTCCTCCTTAACAGAAAATCCCCTCAAACTTCATCACTCCAGAAGAACTCAACATTCCTGGTCGGGCAGCAAAGGACAGATACAAATCCATCCTACCAAGTATGTTTACTTTTCAATTATATTTGAATAGGAAGAAACTGGGATTGGCAAAGAAAAAGAAAGAATGTTGAGTTTGGGCTCCAGGTTTATATTGTATGACATAGTGCAGAGCATGGTTTCTGCAATTCTGGCAGGTCCCTGTTTTCAATAGGATCTCCTGTCAAGTCTCTTGAGGATGCCTGGCTCAAAGTCTGAAACTGTCATTAATATCAGCAGGGAACATAGCTGACAGCCAATGTTTCTATACCAGGTGATAAAATTCCTATTTTAGATTTCAGAAAATAGTTTTCAATCTGCTGAATAAAATGACAAAAAGCATATCTTCAGCAGGCTAGGCACTTGTAGATCCCTGAGAGGTGTGTGTGTGTGGGGTGTGTGTGTCAATATATCATACTGGGTGGGAAGTCTGGAATTTTAATCCAAACAGTTCTGAAGAATACTTGGTTGGACAAATGGAATTAGAGTACTGAATTGCAGAAACTTGCCACACATGGAACATCACCGTAGAACATGAAATAGTTACAAAGGGTATTTCTGGATGGAGTACTCCTAGAGCTACCGGTTAATGAACCGTCCATTCCTTGGGTATGAAATATCAAATAAATGTTGGGGAAACATGGAAAGGTTCTAAATAATAGAAGACAATATATTCAAGGGCTCCAGTAGATTTCCATGAATGAGACAGAATGATTGTACAAAAAACATTTCATTGGAAATTGGAAGTACAATTTTTCTCTAGTGGGATATTTCAGTGAAAAAAAGGAAAGAAAGGGATGTCTTGAATTCTTCAGTAGAATGGTAAAAATTGAAACAAGACAATAAAAAATGGGCATAATAAAGCAATATCTTTCATATTCAGGTATTTTTGAGTTTTGTGTGCTATTTTTTGCCATGTTGTAGCTTCTTTCCTTTCAGTTACAAGGAATCAAAAATTATTTACTGCTCTGAGAAGCACTGAATGCTGAAACTGTTGTAAATTGTAGAAAAGTCAATCCACTCCAGAAATTTTGAACTGCTCCCATTATCTCCAGGCTTGGCTGACTAAAAGTTATGTGAAGTAAATTCCAAGTCCTAGATAGTTGGAGAAGGCTGCTTTTAAAGCTGTGATGTGATAAAATGCAAAAATTCTTACACATACATAATAATTTCTTGCTGATGCTATCATTCTTGCACAAGACTGTAAAAGAGACTATAGTTTAAAGCGAAATAAAATGAATAAAATTCCCAGTTGGGCCACTTTGTTGTCAGTCAGATGCACATTCCTCTAGGTTTAGGAGAAATAAAATAATTTTTTTTTTTACTTCTGAGAGGAACTATAAAAACTCAGGGTATAAGGAAAAAACTATTGGTTCAGCTAGGCATTTAACTACTGGACTTTTTATTTTTGTCATCTTTGTTTTAAAATATAAGGTTTTGAAATCCCTTTTATACTCCTATTTTGAAATTATAACTATATATTTATAATGAAAAGTGGCTGAAATAAGGGCCTCAAACCAAACTGATAGGAAACCAGAAAGATTTCAAAACCACTTTTCCGTGGAATAGTTTGGCTTAACTGATAATAAATGCTATATTAAGCTCTTAGCTATCTCATCTAACTAACATATTCCTCTAGATCCCCAGAGCCGTGTCTGTCTCAAGAGAGTCAACAGCGAAGAAGAGGAGTCTTACATAAATGCAAATTACATCCGGGTAAGCCAGAAAATTATCTAGAGGTGAGAATAACAAAGACAGTTGCTCTGGCATCTCTTGTTCATAGTTGTTATTTCTTTTCCATTGTCCAGGGTTATGCTAGCCAGAAGAAGGCCTATATTGCCACACAGGGACCCATGCTAAATACAGTCAATGACTTCTGGACAATGGTGTGGCAAGAAGAAACACCACTCATAGTTATGCTCACCAAACTCAAAGAAAGAAAAGAGGTATTGTTGTAGAGATTTATATCAATTCTGATTAATGAGAAGTTTCAAAGTTTCTTGTGTTTATCCTGGGTTCTGTATCCTTTGGAAGAGATTTCTGGAGATCAGTGCCATTGCTATAGTATAACATTTGTACATAGTCATATGTAAGTTGGCAAAAAAAATACAGAAACCTAATAAAGGATAGCCACCTATAGCCATAGTAATATTGTGGCATACTGTGGCTATTCTAGAGGAACACATAATTTCTGCAAGATTTCAGTTTCAGTATTTGTGATATTCTGGATTATTTTCTTCTCATGAGGCTATCTTTACGAATTTAAATGAATTGAATGAAATGACTATGCACTGTCTTTTAACTCAGAGATCCTGAAGCTTCAATCCCAGGCCAAATTTACCTCACTAAATGTCCCCTTCTGGCCTATGAGCTTCTAAAGCAGTTCTTCTGCCGCTCTAAAGCTCCACTGTTTGCAAACCCTCACAGATAAGAGGGTTGCCATTTCAAAGTCTTGGTCATATTTTGAAGCTGCTTTCCTACTAATTTTGTCTTTTCCCAGTTCCTGGTGCTTTGCTTTCTCATAGCTTTTAACTAATGACTTCTAGGGCAGAACTGCTACAAAGCTCTCTGGGTATTTTATAGTGGTTTCTCCTTGGCAGATGAATGATACCTCCGCATGAAGTTTTGAAAGTTGTTGGGTGAGACTTTGGGAAGGAGTTTTGGTATCACCTACTGATGTGCAGGAAGGTTGCTTATTGCTAAACCTATTGCTTATTGCTTAACTTATTGCTAAACAAGGGTCCTGCGTGTGCTCTTGTTTAGAAATAAAAAACAACAATAAAGGAGTTTATCATCTGGCAAATGTGCAAAGATTGTGGCCTTATTATTTCTGGAAGCTTTGTTAGCTGGCACAAATCTCTGCAGACCTAATGAATACAAATGTGGTGGCAAAGGAGTATTAATAGCTACATCTCAAGTGTATTTTTTAACGCTAAGATTTTCCTAAGCCTTTTCTTTCCACAAGGAAGCTTTACAAAATGCATTAAAAACTCACATGTGGGGTTTCCAAGCCTCAGCGAGTTTGCTATTGTTTGCTTTATAGAACCACTCCTGCAGCCCATTTGCTCTGGGGGAATAGGTCTGTGAATGTTAGCTCTAATTTCCTCTTTTCTTTGGGGATTTAGAGTCAGCCTATTGGTTGACATCTTTATGGATGAGGATCCCTATCTTATAATTTCAGAAATGTTTCTGTTACTGGCCTGAAAGAGAAGCATCCTATGGACCATTTAGAATTCAAGTCCAAGATATTTGGGAATGTGATGACTATACCATTCGTAGCTTTTGCCTGCAGGTATAATTTTTTGTATTGATGAAGACAAGAGCTCTGGCAAGATAATTTTTCTGCACAGTTCACCCTTCCTTCCAAATCTCTATGCAAGTACTTTCAAAACCTGCCCCTTAGGTTAAACTGCTATACATTTTGTTTTTCTTAAGAAACCCATTTATTTTGAATTATTTTTCATGATTCTTGCTTTGGGCTTTGTTACTTTTACTGTATTATATTTTTTTCTAAAATATATTTTAGAAAATATTAATATTTAATTAAAATAAAAAATATTTTCTATATTTTTAAAATACTACTCATTGGAGGTTTCTATTACATCTTGTAACAAGGCACACAAACACACACACACAAAATAAACTGATGTTAGGCTTCATAGAGTCAAATTAAACGAGATCTAATTAGATTATAAATGC